>OMKK01075781.1:0-22899 GCA_900302305.1 Polymixia japonica
GACACATCGTATCGCTGATGGGAGATTTAAGCACAAATCCATTCCAATGTGTCTGAAGTGAGGCAGGTTGAGAGGGGGAGGTTTGGGGAAAGCAATCTGTCATGAGTCCTTTGTGATAAGGTGTCTGAAGCCATTGTGATGCAGCAGCGGTGGAAGCTCCCTTTGAGGACGATTGCGGTTTATCATTTCATTGATTTGAACTACGACAACTCTGGGGTGTTTCAGATCCGGATTAGTCTTGGCTTTCTGCGGACAAAGACATAAGTGACTAAAACCTAATTTAACTTTTGCCATTGTGGACTCAAACTGTTGTAGAGGAAATGCTGTGTACTGACAACAGCTGATTGATAAAAATCCAAACATGTCCTAATCCTGCCCACAACAGTGTTCCACAGCCACACCAAGGCCCACCAGTGACTTGACCAAGAAATCCAAAACATTTTGGGCTAACTGCGTATTGCATTTGCATGTGTGCCTCATTATTTTGTAAATGAGACATTCCAGAATATGCTTCTATAAGGCTTACCTTGCAGAATCCTTATGCTAGACTTGCAGACTGATAAGACAGATGACAAAAAGTAATATTCTTCACACATCAACAGGAAATGTGGTGTGGGTGATTGTTCAGTCCTCAGTGGACTTTATCAGCGGGAACCATGAGTCCATTGACAGTCAAGGGCTGGAGCTCAAGCTGCTCCCCTCCCAATCTCGTTCCACATGATTATTCTCAATTTCACAGTTGATGGTTTTTACTGAGACAGACGGCAGCAGCCAAATGCCAACGTATTGAGGGAACAGACTGAGGTGGGAGAGAAAGGTAGAAAGGCAGAGGGGATAGGCTGGTCATTCAACTTCATGACCAATGGCAGGAATAAAGGATGTTATCTGCAGATGTGGCCCATTCCAGCAGAGCAGAGTGCTGGGGGATACGGGGCATTGCTATACCTTTACTTGGAGCAAAAATTCATGCCTGGCCCAACGTGAACCGTAAAATATGAATGTATTAACCCAAACCACCCGGAGAGGTTTAGAATTTGAGCTTGCCCAAAACGGATTAAAGGAAAACATTTTCCTACTATCTGTATTTTTCAACAATATTTTTGAAACTGAATCCAACACAACCCCAAGAAAGGAAGAGAGAAATATCTCATTTCCAGTTGTGTCTCAGCGAGTGCTGACATAGTAAATATCAAGCTACAGGCACTGCACAGGCAAGGACCAGAGAGAATGTATCCCTGGCTAATCCGTACAAAGATACCTTTATGTCTATATGCCAAATTAGAAAAAAAAAGGTACCAGTAGATGGCCGAGTTATTGGACCAAAAAGGACAGGAAAATAATAATAATAATAATAATAATAACAATTCTAGCAATTACAGTGATTTTCCTAAGAATTGTTTGAGATGGAGTGAGGTCAACCCAGCAGTGTTCACACCTAAAAGCCCAACAGAAGCGCAGAAGAAGAAACTAATGGAAGTACAGCACTTTCTCGGTCTCACAACAGAGTACATGTGAAGATGAATCGCCCTGGGGGGGGGGTTAGCCGTGGAAGGCGTGGGATTTGATGAAAGATGTGGCCTCTGTCCACAGTGAAAATGACTGCTGGCATGCAGTTTTGCTGCAGACTATTGCTGCTGAGGTGCAGGGGTGCTTGGCAGCAGGAAGGCATCATTTGAAGCCATTTAGATTTAAAGAGGAGGCAGAGGAATGAGACCAAGGTCATTTTAAGACGACGGGGATGATGATGATGATGCTGATGTCTTCTTGGTGTTTATGTGGTGAGGTCCAGCAAGCCTCACTTGAGTGCCAGCTAAGCGCGCTGTGGTAACACTCACGGTAATGAGAGGCAGGCTTCCGTAAAGGAGACGTAGGAGCCAACTTGAACTGTGACGAGCAGCGGTGACACAAACGTGTTTTGTTTTTTTTACCAAACTGTGCTGAATGACGTGTGCGTGGAACGCTTAAAACTCACTGATTCATATTGTGTGTCATCTCTTTCAATATGTTAAAATTCAAACCTCTGCTCCTTTACCATCCCGATGAACCAACTCGAATTCCAAATAATCACCTGTCCGATGAGGTCCAGCTGACCTTACTCGGTATTAAAAGTAAAACAGAGTGAGAACAGACTGGCATCTGTTGGGGGAATTCTGTAAGACAGGGAGCTTTTTGTCGAATGGAAGCCTGATAAAATATTCAGCAGTGGTTTTTGTAGTGCCTGCAGTTAGCCACCAAAGTTACGGTCTCTATGTCTCTTTCTCTCTGACCTACCTCTGCATTCCTACTTCTTCTATGGGATATTTCAGGTGGCTGACACACACACAGGCATCTCTCTCTTTTGCACATGTACGAGCATGTACACACACGGACACAGACAGACACCTTTTCTCTGTGATTTTTACTGCCATGGGTAGAATCAATAGCTTATTGTACCCCAGGGGACACATCATTTCTCTATTAATTAAAATTAGACCACATTTGAGAGTGAGATACTGTTTGATTGACGGATCCAATTGAAATGTCTAGATTATTAGAATGTGAGCACCACCAAAAAGATGACCACGATCATTGAACCATTAAAATTAAAATGTCCACCTGCTTCAATTATGTTATTATAATGTACAAAATAATAAGCAGACAGAATTCTTAAAACTGCAGTAGCTTGTATTGGTTTCAAAAGGTTTACGTTTAAAGTTTTAAAGAAATGCACTCATAAAAGTTAAAGTTGGAAAGGACACTTTAAGTGAGATAAATTAGGCATTAGAGGACGCAAATATAGCCTATATATTAGATACATTTTTATTAGAAGGATAAACCCCTTGAGATGAACCATTGCGTTTTCAAGGGGGTCTTTAACACAAATATACGGAAAGTACTGTACATAAAGCAAAACAACACAAATACAATCACACATACACAGACAAAAGCTATCACAGGCCTAACCACTCCCACACCCGCTGATTCCCCCAAAAATGCCAAAATGCATACAGTAAATGTACATATACCCATACAAAGCTATATAAATACATTAACACATTAGAGATAAATTATTTGCATATCTCAAGTATAATTATAAGAGCAGGTTGTTTGAAGATAGGTCTAAATAAAAACAGATGCCTTAAAGAAATGAAATAATAGGTAATAAGAGGTGATAGATCTAAGTGAACTGGGCAAGTTGTTCCAATCAGATGAGCTTTAAATCTAAAGGTTTTTGCCAAACAAGTTTCCTCAAGCTTGTTGGACAAATTTGTTAAGACGAAAACAAACTATTAAACGCGAGGCTAAAAACAAATCTCAGCTGTTTTTTTACAGTTTACGTCGAACCGACGAATTTTACCTCACGACATCATAGAAACGTTTAGCGTCCGTATTTCCAACTCCGGACACTCACACTCAGATGTCATTTCTCGCGTTTTAGCGTAAATATTACGAGGCGATCCCTACTGCAAGGCGGGTGGCGTGAATGCTTACATATTCGAGAAGCTAAAAAATAATTTTCATAAAGATACATCAACATTTAGACATCTAAAGCCAACCAGATACGAACTTGGACAACATCAAGCAGAAGAAAGCTTTTGCGGCGACTAGGACAACGAGGTCTGTTGTGGGTCTGTCTTCTACTCTACCGCTTAAAAACAGTTGAAATCTTGGACTAGTATTTCAAAGTCAAGCTCAGTTTGAAAAGCACATGTCACTAGATGCTGTGGTGTAAAGCAGACATAAAACACGATAACTTGACCGGATCTGACTGACGTGTCCACGTTTGGCCAAGCTAAACCCTTTTTAGCCCAAAAAACTTGTATATTACGGTACGTATAATGTATTAAAAATCACAGATGAAGCGTCAATAATTCATGAGATATTTAAATGAAAACTGTACAGGGTAAATTACGCTCAATGGTGACCGGCGATTTTGGTAGAAAGTGTCCGGATTTGGACGCACACACACACACACATACACACACTCACTCTCTCTCTCTCTCTCTCTCTCTCTCTCACTCTCACACACACACTCACACACACCGTTAGTAGCGGCTCACATCAGTCGACATTTCTATCCGAAACGAGCAAGAAATAAACGGTTCCAAAAAAAAAAAATACTAATTTAGATGGATTCATTTACGCTCGAAACCGGTTCCCTACCTGGTTTGGACCGTCGCGCGCTCGCCATGACTGTCACAGTTCACCGCGCGAGCTGCAGGCGTTTCAGTTCCACGAGCGTCGAGATGACCGCGCTGGTTACGCGCGCGCGCGCCGCGCCGCTACTACTGTTAACTGTCCTCGCGAACACACAGAGATCAAACTACCCGCACGACGGCGGTTAAAAGGGAGAAAAAAAATAACACCGGTCGTTGTTTTAAAATGTGCAGGTGGCTGAGGAGGAGAAATAAAAGACACAGTATGGAATTAAACGATTTGAACTAAGGCCAACGTGTAACTTTTTTTTTTATACCTACTCGAGGATAAAAGTGGGCCTACACAATCACGGAACGATAGAAAATAAAATGTAGAAACCGATACATTTCCAATTAAATGCCTACTGCTATTTTTTCGCTCTATCCTTTTTATTTCGGTTCATTTTCATTTCTGTCGTCTAAATAATTGTGTCTTAAAGATGCTGTGTCCTTATATGGCATGGTAATTCCAATATGAACTTGACACAGAGAAGACAATACAATATTGTTTATTAAAAACATAGACAACTTATATTGTCATATATTTTAAACAGATTTAGAAATGGGTCAAAGCCTACGGTGAAGAGATCTCCAACTGTTCTGCTATTTGCCCATTATTTGCTCCATTTCTTTTACATTTTGAATTAATCTGGAGTTGGTTTGTAAAACAAATATTGGCATTTCAACAGCCCGTGTTCAACATTTATGTCCATCAGTGTTAACTTCTATTAATAACCTACTCCCACATAACAGCTACTTAGAGGAAGATAAATTGTCTGAGGGGTCAAGGGAAAATGTTAACCATGTTGTATCACGCTGACACGTCAAATCCTCTCTACCTTTAGGTGCTCTTTGCCTTGTGGGCCTATCACCCAGTGATCATTCCCCAAACCCAAGCCTTAGCCCCCCTCATTAAAATTGCTGGGCCACGCTCACAAGCAGATGTCTGCAGATGACTTTGGGAGCACACTGAAACCGGTGTGTGCTGTGGCCAACCCGGTGGTGTGCAGCGCGGGCAGCTGTCAGCCGGACAGTGATAGATGCACTGTGGAAACATACTTGGAGTTTGAGCTATGTCCTTCCCATTGAAGTCCTCTGGCAGCCTGCTTGACGAACCACAAGACAGCAAGCCTAAAAATAAAGGTGCATATGCACTTGTTGGATACACACACAAACACACACACAAAGCAGAGATAATGGTGTAAGATAACACAGTTAATCGGGAGCTCCCGATGTCTCTGCGTCGGTGTGTGTACATAGGAGAACAGAACAAGCTCACAGGCAAATAGAGCTATGCACCTACAAACGCACACACACGCACACACACACGCACATGCACACACACACACACACACACACACACATAAAACCAGCTCGAACTGGAAATTCCTAGTGGTAGAATCAACCCCTGTTGTTAAAGTGGATGTAGGGTATCTTTGGTTTCTGTCTGTCTCTACCAGACTTGGGTCCAATCACTAACATGTTCCTGGCATCAAAGGCAAACCCAAACTTCAGCTCCATCATTATCTTGAGTGCTTTCATTAGAGTCTATTTTACTGCTCTGCTCCACACTGCGCCCCAGACTTATCTTAATCAAGACCTGACTGCCCCTCAGACCCTTGCATTCGAATTACCCTGGTTACTATGGTAACATTTTTGAAATGTACTGACCAATTTGTTCAGTCTGTTGGCTTCAAACTTTGTCTAAGATGCCGTCAGTTTAAGGATGCGAGTGCTTAATTTTAAAAGTAGAGCTAAAATGTGGAATAAAACAATAGTGTCCCCGGAAAAGCTGTGGCCAGATGATGACTAGTTCAGTGCTTCATTAGTTATCCAAGCGCCATCAGCCTATCATGTTTGAGCAGTCCAATAAAAAAAAGGCACTTCCTCCTACGTGTCTGTAGTTTTGTTGCGAGACAACATACCAACACCCAGCACCAAGGTGAAGGCCTCTTAACACAGAAGGAGTGGGTTCCTTTGTGCCCTGCCAAATTGTCGCGTCCAAATCTGGTACAGTTTTGATACTATCTTAGCCATTCTCCCAGTGCATGAATACCAACCATCAGCAAAGAGAAACAAGGAAGTGATGATGCAATGGACAAACATAGCATCAAAACTGTATGAAAACAGGCATGTCTTGAGATATTATTTTTAACATGTATTTACAGACATGCAGGATGAGCATCACCGTTTTGAAAAGGACATGTTTTGGGAGATTTGGGGATGGATTTTTGTCGACTCTCATTTCCCCCGAAGGACAGTATCGGAGACTAGTGATCTGAACCGACTCAGTGCGTAAGTACCGCTATAAAATGGTCAGAGCCGATTGGTATGATAGGAAAAGATAGGGTAATAAGGTCCAGGTCGAAAAATGTCCAGAATTATCCTTTAACTCAGCACTCAGGAAACTCCTTATCCAGTTATTAAGAGTTCAAAGGTCAATGTTGTTCTAAGAGATTGCATAATTTGAAATGATTTTGGTTTAATCTTAGTATTTAAACACCACGTCTGCCAGGAACTGAGACAGCTCACTGTAGTCATTAATGTTTACAATACTTACCCTTGTATGAAGGGGAAGTGGTAGAGAGGTGAGCCTGTAGAAGATTCAGTTCCCTGGACCAGGGGAATTTATAGGGGAATTAAATAAATATTATTTATTTATTAAATAAATATTATCACCCGCAACAGCTGCTGTCAACGTACTGTTGAGCAAGGCACTTGACTCCCAACTGCACCATTTGCATTAATCAGTGGTCATGAGGAGAAGGATAGTCAGTTCATGTGAATGTGTATAATGTTGTGACTGTAAAATGTGTTTTCTGTTTTCTGTGTTTTCTGTTCTGGTCGCTGTGCTCCATTTTGGGCTCCTTCTTCACCAGCCTATTTCTTCACTCCCATCCTGTTACAGCAGCATTTGATGATTCATTTTAGATAAGGCCCAATAATTGTAACCGCATCACAAATACTATAGCTATCAGCAAAAATCTCAAATGGCACCACAGAGTGTTATCAACACCCATGGATGATAGTGTATCCCTCACTTTCCCAATGCCCTTGGTATTTAATGGCATTTCTGTCTGTCAAGGAAAATAGCTATCTTGCTGTCAGGCACTGGATTGGCAAGATGATTCACCCCCTTGGCACAACTGTGATTCTGAAAGGCAGATCCTAATGTGGAGGGTGGGGTTTCGAGGCCTATTGTCCAAAAATAGCCATATAGGCAATTCCTTCTAAAGGAGAGAGACAGTCTTTGAGGTCACTCTCTCACCTGTCAATATATGGTGATGCATGTCTGTACTCAAATTCCATTTCCCCATCAAAAATGATTGATGGCTCTACCTCCGCTGTTGTTCTTTTCAGTACGGGCCTAAGGGAAGTGGGCCAGTGGTTTTTCACGAAAGTGAATCCAAAAACCCATGTTGTTATGACAACCAGGGAATATTTAAGGTAGTTATTGGCCAAATTACTGATTTCATTTGTACTATAGATAAAAAGGAAAAAAAGAAATCATTATGGGAGAAAATGTGCAGGTGTATATGTGGATGACTACATCTATTTTCAGGGCACGTCTCACTCTCTTTCTCTGCAAATCTCCCCTCTAAACACAGTCATTTTAGTCCAGCTCCCACACCATTATGATTCACAGTGGCAGTATAATTCAAAATGAGTTTCTTTTTTTTTCTTCTTTTTTTTTTTTTTATAGAACACGCCTTGATTGACAGCCCACCAAATGAGAGATCATCTACTATGAACACAGCGGCTGCTTGCGTTCGGCGGAGCAGCTGTCTGTCTCTGAGGCATGTGTGTGTGTGTGTGTGTGTGTGTGTGTGTGTGTGTTTGTGTGTCCTCGTGTTCACTGTCAGGACAAGGTGCAATAGATCACAGCCACAATAGCAGTTCTGTCATTTTGCAAGATGGTTTACATTATATCCAGTGTAAAAAATCTTGGCTTTCTTTTTGAACTTGCCGCTGCGGGTCAGCGCCAACAGACTGGGCTTTAAGCAATCTGCTGTACCTGTCTGTAGAACACAAAGGAACCTTTCAAGAGGGAACATGTACCTTCATTAGTTTTTCCGTCCTCCACCTCAGAGTGAAACATCAGGAAGCCCACTGGTAAAGTTTAAATTACAGTGGAATATGTGCTCTTTTACGTTTACTGGTTGTTGGATGAGTATATGTGCATATAAAAATAATGCACTTTCAGAGTGCCACATTATCACTTGATGACCAACTGGATTTTCTGAGTGGTTTTCATGAATTAAAAAACAGCCTTATAAGATAATGTGACTCAGTTGCTACAGAGTAACGATTATAACTTGAAAAAATTACCATTTACCATTAACATGTTTAAGACTAGCAAAGAAATGCAGCTAGCATTTGGTCTTTACAAATCTGCCGATATATTGAACAGTAATGACTGAGTTCTGAATTATCTGTAGAAGTGAACATTCAGACTGTCAACAAGGGGTTGTACACTGCCAGAGTTAGGATCCTCTTCCTACTGGGACCATCCATACTAACACTATATGCTCTTATGGTGCTGTAAAGTGCTTTGAATAAAAGCATCCACTTAACGCCATGTTCTATGTTGATGATTGAACAATATGAATTTTTCAATACTTGATGTAGTCCGCATTGCCATATGCTCAGAACAGCGCCACAAACATTCTTCAAAATCCTTTACAAACCCAAGAGAGTTCCCTTGCATGGAGACCATTTAAAACATTATGCAGTTTTTTCAACTAATAGACTTAAAACCTGAAAGAGCTTCAGGCACCTCTATTAAGAGGGCACCGTTCATCAAAACAGAGTGGGCTGATGCATTAACCCGGAGAAACCCGGCTTTAAAACAAGCAGTGGCATAATCAAGCAAGTACAAAAGAAGCATATCCCCTCTGTGGCATGCCTCTGTGAGATAGATAATGGAGTTTTTCCCACTGTGCAAGTAATGGCTTTTTGCATGGCTATTCTCCATATTGTCCGCATTCACGCAGGCACACACAAGCATACAGATGTATACACACCATACTGTGTACAGATTTCTTCAAGCTACTTAAAAGGTGGTAAAGAACGTCATTATTTTAACATAGAGCTTAACTTTACACTTATTTACACTCATAACTGAAGAGATTGAGAATGTTAAAAATGCTCAACAATTATTTCTTGTTGTAATTAAACAACACATACACAAATTAATAGGTTTGTGTGGACAAAAATGCTAAAAAATAAAAATAAAATGATTGTCCATGTTTCCTAACTCTTAACATAACTTATTCATGATTGTAACCCCAAAGGACCTAGCATTATACCTAACCCTTGCCTAAATGAACACCAGAGAAACTGTTTTTCTATTCGCATAAGGAATTTATGACCTCATTGATGGTGAACATGGCAACTGCACCTTATCTGGTAACACAGATTATCTCTACCTCTGGTACACCGGACTACTGCACTGTTGGACTTTCACTGCCTCCTACATAATCATACCATACAGACAATATAATGTATATAAATGTTGACTGTTCATTGTAATCCCTACTGTTAGTGTCTAGTCTATGTCCCTTGCACTATTATGTGAAGTATGTCCGTATAATGTGTTTTCGTTTCTTCCGTGCCATTTGTTATGTCATGACACGGCTCCATGCTACCAAGACAAATTCGTTCTGCTCTGTTCTTGTGATTTTTACGCCTAAGTAAAACACATTAACAGCTTGGGATTATAATTAAGAGTACTATGCTTCCATCTAGCGGTAGGTACTGTACATTGCATCTATTTCCATGGACCGCAAATCCAATCTAAAAATATGTGAATAAAACAGGCTGTAAAATATATTTGTAAAGTTCCCCGATATAAATTCCACAACTTCTCCAGGTAGTAAAATAAAGTCACCCCAGTAGAAGCAAAGCAGTGACCAAAACTGGGATAGTAAAACCAAAAACTACCCCCATCATAGCCTGATATCGCCAGACCAATTCGCAAATGCGAATTATCAGCCAGAGCAAATACAACATGAGCTCGCAGATTCGTCTGGTTCCCAGGCTACCCCCGACCACCACTGCTACAGAACAGTTACTGATGATAGTCTGAAATACCTTGGTAAAGGCTTTCCATATGAATTTAACTGGTTTCAGACAGCGTTATAGAATATTTAACATGTAGACAACTTATACAATTATGCAGACCTAATATTTATCAAAGCTGCTTTTATGACATTCATAAAAAGGGGCATTACAAAGCAAATCAATATGTACATGCATAATCATTACAGAAAGTATTATTTAAGGGAACCACTTTTAAAACTTGGAATGTCTTTAGATACTATAGCCATTAGTGTAACCAGACTAAAGAAAAATAGAATATGGATTTGGGTCAAGAAATCTTGCATCTTCTTTATTACTTTTTGGTCTTACAATTTCTTCTCCACACATCTTACAGATTCAAAAAAACATTGCTAATAACTCTGGTCTTACAGGCGGTAATGTACAACAGGTACTTATAATCGAATGTGTTGCACAGTTGATAAACACCTTATGGTGTGCTTTGTATTAAATCATGACCTACTGCAATGGAAAACCAGTAATATGTAGGTTCTAGAGCTTTCCCTGATTATTGTGCCATGTCAAGGTCCCCTAAAAAGCACGACAAAATGCAGAGATCTGAAAAGTAATGAGACAAAACACCCCTTAAGATCAATTCCTTTGTCATCTGCATTTTCAACAAAGATTGTATTTTTCATGAAGATTGATGTAGAGGGTAATGACAGTAGAAAAGAAAACTGCTAGATTTCTCTCTCTCTCTCTCTCTCTCACACACACACTCACACACACACAGACGCACACGCACGCACACACACGCACACACACACTTTTTAAAAGATAACCAAAGACAGAAGTCAATCAACTGAGACGAGAAGGTTGAAGATGGATGGGGAGGTAGATAGATACAAGGTCAAGGAGAGAAGAGAAGGACTTGAGGGATATTGGGAATTCCCTCTAGCTTATGATTCTTAAAAAAAGTTCCTTTTGATCAAAAGGGATTCAGATAATCTCATCTGTAATCTCAGTTTAAGTGCAGGAGCGGAGAGCGGCTCCGCCCTCTCCTGCCTCTCTGGGTTGTAGTTAGCCGTTGTCCTTAAAACGCGGATATTCAGGGCTCGCTCACTATGTTCACCGTTTGGTGCTCACTAGTTGCCGCCACCACAGCACTGGCCGCTGCGGCCCTGCGGAGCAGCCTCTTGTAGGTCCACTCCTGTCCTGGTCCGGCCCCCTGGTCCACCTGCTGCCTGAGGATCATTCTTGGGTAACTTCTTGGCTACAGGGACAGGATCACCAAAAACATGTTGAAATATGGCAACATTTCTGTACACAGTACATAATGAAGCATAATCTATCTGAGGGAGCAGAATGAGATCAACATGTTCTAATTTGACACACTGAAAAGGATCTTAGTTTTCTTTAGGTACGCTCTGTATAGTGACACACTTACCAATAGCCATGAAGATTTCATTAACATTCATGGCAGTCTTGGCTGAGGTCTCCATGAAGAGCAGATTGTTGTCATCCGCATATGCATGTGCCTCCTACAAAAATGGTTATTTAGACATTTAGGATAATATTACACATCTACCGCAGAAAAAGGATCAATTTACTTCAACATTTTTTTCTAATTCTTTTTTTTAAAAAGTTCTTATATTTAGTGAGTCTATAAAGAAATTGAGAATGAATGATAGTTTTTCTTTAACCTCTAGTTATCCATGGAGGACTGACTGGGCTGGCAACCTAGGGTCACCGCTTCTCTACCTACCTAACTACCTACCACTTTGACATTCAAAGTGAATTATCTGTAACTCTGGTCTAGTGGCTTCATCAAATAGAAGAGATCCAAGCCCACTGACACATCAGAGAGAAATATATTCAATATCATATTGATGACCATGCCATCGTCACATCCACTGACTCTGCAGGTGCGGTAGTCTTCATACCTGAAGGTCTACAGTTCTCTTGTTGGCGATGTCGGCCTTGTTGCCAGCCAGAGCGATTACAATGTTGGGACTGGCTTGTCTCTGCAGCTCCTTCACCCAGTTCTTTGCTCGTGTGAAGGTATCCTGGTGAAACAATTGACTGCATTGCTCTTCATCTGTTGTATTCATATTAAAGCCAAATTTCACTTTGGCAGAGCATGTCTTTTGCACTTTTCTGCAAGTACAACTCCGTAAAGGTTCAGGACAGGTCAGCCTCAAACATTACCTGCCCTGGGGATTCAATGTTGTCATATTGGTCTACTTTTACCAATACCACCAAACAAAGCTACTTTTAGATTACAAATGAGATTATCTGAATCCCTTTTGATCAAAAGGAGCTTTGCCTGTAAAATCTCATGTTTAGCTTTCGCATGAGTGAGAAACATAAACAGTGCATGGATAAAAAAATCCTCTCACCATCTCTCTAGAGATGGTGAATGCCTCTCTAGTCCTGCTACAATAGTGCATGTACAATCAATTTGGGAGTGAGAAAATGCCTTCAATACAATAATAAATGATACTTCAACTACAGTCCTTAAATCTAGTGCAAAGGTTCCTTGTGTGACTACAGCTAGGTTCTGTCCACCGCGACTGCGCTGCAGAGGGGACTTACTGCGTTGGTAATGTCGTAGACCACAATGGCCGCCTGGGCTCCTCTGTAGTACATGGGAGCCAGGCTGTGGTAGCGCTCCTGACCGGCCGTGTCCCAGATCTCAAACTTGACTGTGGTGTCATCAAGACAGACTGTCTGGGTGAGGAAGGCAGCTGGGGGAGATGGGAGACAGTACATGAGTGGACTGATGGTCAAGTATATTGGTATTGATTCACCTGTCCCTCCTGTGAGGTCCTGCCCATCTATGCATCTTGTTTGGTGCTTGGAGACTTTGTGATATCCAATGTGTAACATGTGCACACACCTAAGGCAAAATTCCTCATGGCTGTAATGCACTTGACGTTTTTTTGTTTTGTTTTGTTATTATGTTGTTGTTATGGTGATTAGGAGCATGGGCTTTCAGTTTCACTACTTTGAACTTCATTAAAAAAAAATCACCATGCTGCATGTTTGTAACGTGGTGGCAGAAACACCATAACTCTTCACTAGAGTCAATGAGAATTACTAAATCACCTGAGGAATTGAACGACAATATATGAGAGAGAGAGGGAGAGAGAGACACAGAGAGAGAGAGCAAGAGAGAGAGAGAGAGAGAGCAAGAGAGAGGAAGAGAGAGAGTGAGAGAGAGGAAGAAAGAGAGAGTGAGAGAGCAAGAGAGAATCAAGAGCTCACACAATAAAAACAACCCAGTTGGGCCTTTAATCCAGAGAAGTTTACCCTTTACCCTTCAATCATTTTGGGAAAAACAATGTGTGACGAAAGTCTATGAGACCTGATATAATGAACATACAAGTGAATTCTTGATTCACAGCATGACATGATGTATACCACTGAGTAGATTCTTATACCCAAAACACCTGGAAGCATCATATATGAATACATTTTCAGTATAAGTGGCCACAGTGACAATCAAAGCATTAAGCCCGGTACTGTTGCAATGCTCTACCCATTGAATTAAACCGGGAATGGGACCCCTATACCTGGCAGTGTTAGTGCTAAGCTCCACTGAGCTACACAGAGAATTAAACCCCTAACACTGGCAATGTTAGTGTGATACTCTACCCATTACGCTGCTAGGACCATGATCTACCCATCGAACTACACAGAGCTTCTTTCACTAGACATAATTCAGTTACTCAACAGTCTAAAACCCCTTTCACACTGTTCTGGAACATTTTCGTGATAGGGTCATGTGTGAAATGGAGACAGAGTCGATATTCCAAAAAATCTGCACCAGCAAATACTCCCCTCAAGACCTAGTAAGATTTCCGGAAATCATCTGGGACAGAGATGTTGTGAACGAAAGATTCCAGGGTCAACCATGCAAAGGGTTAAGACAGTCTTATGTAAGACGCTTTTATGTGAAGCGGCCGAACCAATCGCAAGATCCAAAGGGTTGTGGACTTTCATCATAAAAGTGTCTAAATGCCCTTAATATCATACATAAACAGATTGTTAATAGTACCGTTTATGTTTCCACTGAGAATATACAGACAGGGATATGATGGGCATTGCTATACCACTAGATCTTGCACTCCAAAGAGTTCTGATGGATTTTATTTTTTATGTTTGTTTTGTGACCATAAATAAACACTTGTGTGGTTAGTAAGCAGAGTGACCTCTGCTATTTTTGATTGTGCTGCACGTAAGCCTAATGAAAAGGTGTTGACAATGAAGTTAACACAGTATCTGTGTGTGGAAAAAGGGGAAACCACTAGCGATACTGGAAAAGTTAACCCCACAGTTTTACGGGTTCTATGTGCGAAAGGGGCCTTCACTGCATCCCTCTATCCCTTACCTCCAATGGTGCTTTCCTGGTATTCCTGGAACTGGCCTTTGACGAAGCGCAGGACCAGGCTGGACTTGCCCACCGCCGACTCCCCCAGCAGAACAAGCTTGAACTGGCAGATCTTATTGGCTATTGCAGGGCCATTAGGCCTGGTTACTCCTCCACTGCGCCCCGCCATTGACAGAGATAGAGACTGCTCTGGATGTGAGGGCCTGAGCTAGGGCTGAAACTACAGCTGGCCAGGTGTCGTGGTGGGACTGCTGGATGGGACAGCACAGTCAACTCCAGATGCACAGGCACTAATGGTGAAGATGGTCAGGGGCCTGCCTCTCCCCAAGAACCAGGTGGGGCAAGAGATAGTGATCCAATCTGCCATTCAAAATAAGACCAAAGTAAATCATGTGGCAAAAGGCAAGTTCTCTGAAATGAACATTAGATGACAAAAGCCTGTGCTACACACAAGTACTTCGTTAAGGACAAATTTGTATGGTGACACGGTTATTAATGTGGCAGTATAGCATCAAAAGAAGCCAAGAGGTTGAAAGTTCCTGCACAACAGGTCAAAGTGGCAAAACAGCTGAGAACGGGCACATGCAACAGGCACTATACCCATTATCATTTGCGTTGATTAAAGCAACAACTTAACAGCTTTCAATTTTCAAGTTATTTTATTTTAATTTTGAGATGCACAGGCATACATATAACGTTACCTTGCAATTTATCTCATAAAAGGCATTCTCTGCGTTTGTTTTGAAATGCTAGGCTTACATGGCTGGAACACGCCGAGTTAGTAATCAGTACGTAGCTCGGCGTAACAACTACCTAGTACCTACCACGACTAACTGGAGACTGATGCCGGTGTTGTGCCGAAATTTCACCCCTGTCAGATTTCAACTCCTCTTCGCGTGAACGTTCTGGTGTTGTGGCGAAATTTCACCGCCTGAACGCGAAGGGGAAGGAAATCTGACAGGGGGTGAAATTTCTGCATAACACCGTTTCGTCAGTCGTGTCGGTGGGGTTAGTTTGTAGTCAGCAAAAGAGTGGTGACAATTTAAAGTACACGTCTACTGTAAAGAGTACATCGATGGGCCGATACATATGACTTAGTGCAGGCTGTCCTCGAACTTCTAAAACATGAAAATGCGGCCAATAAAAGAGTTTAACTCTCGAAACAGCTAAACAGAACGTATGCTGCGTTGCTGTCATGTCAGAAAGTCGGGAATTCTCAAGTGAGGTGGGAATACAACCTCTGTGCGTTCCAGTGGTCCAGCTCGATGGCCACAAGAAGCTGATGTTTCATGGACTAGTTACTTAACATTTCATATTTATGTTCAGTGTAATTACAGTGTAGTTGTTAAAAAACATTCAATGCTGATAATCGGACTCAGATCTATTCTAAAGATCATACACCTGTTTAAAACGATGCCAGTATATGCCGCTTAGTTTATGTGACGTCGGGAAGCTGTATCTCGGTAAAGTTTGGGTTAACAAAGCTTGCCCGAGTTTCCTACTGGGAATTCCGACCTTAATGGTCGTTCCATTGCGTTATTCCAAATAGGAGGTAGGAATTTCGACTTTCTGACATGAGTGGAACGCAGCATAAGCTTAACTACAAAAACGGCTGAACAAGTGATCCGCTGTCGTCATTAAGGTAAACTAGAAAGAAAAAGACAACATGTTGTCCTTCTTACCAATACCGAAACGCAGCAACTGCTCTGCTGCGTAACTTCTTTAACAGCACAATTCCTTGTTTACAGCTATTTTTCCCCCGATCACTTTCAGTGTTAGCAAATCATGCTAGCCCACACTTCCGTGTTGTGTAACTAAAATACTTCCTGGATTCGCCCATCACGTGATACAATGTTGGAGCCAATAAAACAGCCGGCCAATCTCATACTCGTTACTATGAGAATTCCCCTGCACAGACAGAGCGCATACAATAATTTATATTGAGCCACACAATAGACACACCGCATCGTGAAATAAATAATTATGAAATTAATTCTTTTATTTGAATTTACTGTGAAATTAACCTGTGTGTTTCCTTCTCTTACACTGGACTGCGTTAGTCTGTCATGTCCACCACAAGGTGGTGCAACATGACAGGAAAATAGAATTCAACAGGCTTTCTGTTTGTGCAGGAACAGCATCCCCATTCTAGAATTAATTTTTAATGACAAATTGATATAATTTAACTTTTGTCTCCAGTACGTCCAAACGTGTTTGAGCTGTGTTTGAGTTACCTCTTTGTGCTCAGACTACTTTCATATTCACTTTTAAAGGTACTATATGTAGCTTATAGCAGCCTCTAGAGTTTGCTAGTGGTATTTATTGTCAAAGAATAACTAACGTGCGATTGTTTACATTCATGACTGAGTGAGGTTGGACTGCTGCTGTCTGTCGTCTTGTAGTGTCTGTCAAGATGCCACCGTGTTCACAGAGGAGGTAAAGTAAAAGTGCCATACTTTTAAATGCCGTAAAGCGAGACAGCACATTTCCCGGGAAGTCAGTGAGTGAGTGAGTCTTTAATTGTCTACAACACACCACACATGCAGGGAGCGGCCAGGCACACACACACACACACACACAGAATGGTGGCCGAGAAATGTGTCTTCTGCATTTATCCCATCCTCGTTGTCCTTCCTCCGGAGGGCAGCCAGGAGCAGTGGGCGGCCTTGTCTTCGGCGCCCGGGGACCAGTTCCGCTTGTCCGAGTCTTGGTTGGGGACCGGACAGGATGGCAGACGAAATTGCATAGTGAATACAAGGCTTCTAGGAAACTGATCTGAACCGCAATTTCTTCACTCTCCCATGGCCATTACACCATTACACTATGCAATCACCAGAAATGTTATTATTATCTGTTAAAAGCATAAAACGACAAATAGTACCTTTAATCTTTGTACTTGATCCAGATGAAATAGTTTCATCTGCTAGGTAGGCTATTGGTAATGTGTAACCTTGGCAAGTAAGGTAAGATAAGTTGGTAACACTGTAGAGCCCTCTACAGTGTCTCAGTAGGCCCTAGGTGGAGAGCAGCTACTCAGCCATGTTACATGAAGACTCAGACAGGGAGGCCTATCTCTTTTCTCTTCTTGCCATTTCTTGGGCGAAGAATACTCTCTCCTCCTTGTCATTTCTGATGGGGAACTACTGTTCCAGAAGTCCTCAGTTCCATCCTCGCTCCCTTAATCTGGCTCATTCCTCTCTTTTTCCACTAAGACCACCACTTCCACATCTCCATCTGCCCTCTCATCTTCCATTTACCCACTTACCCATTTACTCCTTTCTTCTTGACTTGTCCACGCCTGTCCACCTGCACCATGGCTGTCTGACACTTTGAAAAATAGAACATACAAGTCAGCCAGCAGAGAGAAAGTAGTATAAATACTGTCTGTGTCCTTTCTCACTTTTAATCTATCCTCTCCTCCTCCTCTGCATTTATCTCAGCTTCTAAAGAAACCTTCTACCATTTGAAAACCCAATCCTCTGCTTCTAATGTCAATAAACTATTCTCTATCTTCTCCTCTCGCCACCACACTTCTCCCTCCTCTCGTTTCACTGGAGTTTTTCTTTGGGAAAGAAGGTTGATGACATCTAAAGCTCTTTCTCTGAACTACCACCTAGCGTTTACCCACATCCCCTCACTAGCACTTCCTCTAATCCCAATGACACTTGCTTAACAACTGCCTCCCCAAATACTGAACCGCGCTGAACCAGCATCATCCCAGCCTCCCGTTCCCGGTCCCGGCTGCGGCAAGATATGTGGTTCCGAGATCAAGCTTCACGGTCATCTACAGTGGCATCACCGCCAGCAATGATAGCCACTGTCAAACTCACTAAACAACAATACAAGGAAAATACGCCTTCTGTGCTCACAATGGACTGCCACAATAAAGAATACTGCAATCATATCCTGTAGGGTGCACTATGCCCACATCCACCAAATCAGTCCCTTCCTCACCAAGGATTCAGCTCCGCTCCTTCTGCAAGCTCCATTCATCTCCTGTATTGATGACTATTACTGCCTTTTGTCTGTGCTCTGCTATTACTGGGCACTTAGCTCTCCCTTCCCTATGGTAATTAGGCCATCACCCTACCCAGCCATGACTTAATGGAAGAATGACTTTACCGCCACAGTCAAGACTGCAGTCACTCTATATCTGTTGGTGTGGATTAACAAGTCATCTATTCAGGAAATATTCACTCCCTCACCCCTACTTTATCTTCCTCCTCTACTTGCACCTAATCTTGCGCATGTCTTTAAAAAAAAAAAAAATTACCTATCACTTCTCTATTACACATACATTTACTAGGAACACATGTATTGTTTGGGTGCTGTGCTTTGTTTTGTCCCTTGTACTATTGGTGGCATGTAATGTTGGAGATTCTGCCATTGAAGCTGATTCTACTGCTGCACTAATTCTAAATTCCAGATGGGAGTGTTGGCTAAATGCCTAAAATGTAAAAACATCATCTTATGAACCCTGTGTTCAGCCTACAGAGAATAGACTGAACATTTAAATAGTCTTATTCCTCCACACACTGACCAAAGTTTTTCTCATAGTGCTTAATTTATAAAATTGGTGAAATGGAAGAAATTATTTAAATGCAAACCTGTGCCTAGAGACAAGAGCTGAACAAATGTTGAAGTACTTGACTCATGTAGAGTGCAAAGTAGCCTTCTACCAAACAATGTAACTGTGTTTTGCAACCATAAGCACATAGTTCTGCTTATCGAAGGAAAATTGTACTTGTCTGTTTAGCCTATAACATAAAGTACATTCTCTCACAATTGACAGTTTGACACCTATTTACTGGCCATCAGATAGAACTAAGCAAAGTGAACCAAAGTTTGAGCCACCTGGCAGACCTTTAGCACAGTTCCTATCTGTCCTCAAGTGCCACCCTCTGCCAGCAATGCTTTCTAAAGCACTTTCATTAACAAGGCTCAGCGTATAAAGCCTGTTCATCTTTCAGGTAGTGGAAGGTATGGGTATCCAATAACCGCCGACGCGCTGCTGTGAGTAGCCATCTTCACCTGAACCCTTTTGACCTCATAGAATGTTAAAACATACTGGGCATGGACACCAGTGCCACCCACACTTACCTCAACCTGCTCACCACCTCAGCCAACCAGTTTTTTTTCTTTTCTTTTTTTGTTTCACAGAGGCTAATATGGAAAAGTGGCAGGAGCTTGCAGGCACTTGCCGGGGGAAACACAATACGCGCAAAGACATGATGAGATATTACAGGCAGGTTTGGGTGACAGCAAGAGTCACGTGGCCGCTGACAGATGAGTGACATGCAGGGCAAGAAAGCAGATGGAAAACGTTTAAAGCAGCAGCAGGTACGGGTGTGGTGTGAGCGACAGGTTGTGCGGTCTGCAGGTTAGAGTTGGCACCTGTCACCCTTAGGGGGTTTTATTTTCTTGTGAAAACAGAGAAAAAGAAGAGCCACGTGAAGTCAATCCCTATGCAAAATACACGATGTAGTGTACAGTCAAGGCCGTGCTTTATGGCAATGATCAAAGTGAAGAATAAATTCAATCAATCAATCAAGATGAGGGATTACAGGGGAATACCGCTGAATAGTTTACCTTCTATAAGTGAAGATTCCCAGTGCCAGAGACAGGTGAGGAGAGTTTGTTCCACCTCCTAGTAGATATGGACCATTTCAAATTGGGGAACGTATTGAAAAAAACATTCAGATTACTCAGATTACTTTCTGAAATTACATTTTCTAGTTTGCAAAGGATCGTACCCCCTATAGCTCACTGCGATGGAAAAGTCACTCTCAGATTAACTGTCAAAAATTCAGCTGTTGCTTAAATTGGTACGACATCACAGATGTTGTTTATATTCACAAACTGGTTGGATTGTGCAAGGCTGTAAGAGTATCACAGGGGAACTTTCCTGTGGTCTTACTAAAACTTGAATTTAGTTCAACAAAGACAATAGGAGGGAGCAAGAACAAGGTATACTGGAGTTTTTCATGTAAAGTACTCATAATGAGTTCTGTTACTGTGTAACCAAGGCAACTTGCAACACTGATGCTCAACTTGAACATAACCTATACGGTTGTAAACTGGCCAAATATCACAAAGCCCTTAGACACTGTAGGCCTGATGCCAAAGTCCTCAAGAAAACAATTTTCAATTGATGTTGTTGTACCTGGGTAATTTAGACGTAAGAGGTGTTAAGAAACACAATGGCACAAAGTAACTTTGATTTGACAGACCGTCTAAACCAGGATGCGAGACAAAGAGCCAGATGAAGCACAGGATGAACTGGACGAAGATGACACAATCGAAGCCAACACGATACATACAAGACACCGGCAGGAAAGGAAAGACTGATTACTAGACAAAATACTGCCACAGATATTGCAGATGATGTCTGACGTGAGGCTCAAGAAAGCCTCGCTTGCCAGTCATAGCAAATCAAAGGACAAATCTCAGCACAGCGTGACAGCAGCGTCACTCTGTGAAGTCAAAGGCAACGAATGTGAAAGGCACATTGAAACATGGGGAATAAGACGACGGCCAGCAGGGACTGAGCGCTGGTCGCAAGGCAAAGAGAGCCGGGAGCGGTCCAGCTGGTCCACCGGACACACTAGCACCCAATTAACCCTTCTTTCCAATCAACGTCTACATGCGCTAACATGCAGGTGACATCACACGTGTTTCAGTAGATACTAGAAATAAGAATGTGAAAGAGACTGGAGAGACTGTTAGGAAAATAAGACGTTATTAGCGCCAACACCAGTGGCACGCAGGCTTTTTCTTTGTTATAACCTTTGTGCTGAATGAATCACACTTGGGTTAAATGGTAAACTCCTCTCCTGTGTCCTTCCAACTCTTGGTTGGCTGACTGGACGTTGCCACAGGCAAAAACAGTCACACAGTCACAGCTGATGCAAAACGTTCACGTTGTGGTAGACTAGCGTTCTAGGAATGTTTAGACAAACGATTGATCAATGGACGCAGAATGTGTGTGAAGTGAGGGCAAAACATTCTTTCATCACATTCCAGACATCAATAATGAGTCAGTTTTCCTGCAGAAATGACTCCATAAAAAACATTAGCTAGTGTAACTTTGGATTCAGAATATTGACGTACAAATAATTCAATAATTCAATAAATGTTTTTTAAAAAAGTTGCAAAAATGGGATAATTTTTGGGATTGATAACACAAACCCTTGTTTATTTGTCTTCATTTACCGCAACCACAAACTGCATATTGATTTAGTGATTTAGAGCCAAAAGGAGTCACGTAACTGAAATACATCATAATGTTGGCAATACCCTTAATGCTTATGAAAGGGAGGACACCTGCTCGATTCCAAGGACTGGATGGGGAACTCTAGATGGGGGAGTGACAATCAGGGGCGGGGCCACACAGGTGGCGTAGGGTGGCAGCTGCCACTCTAAAAAATAGTCTTGCCACCCCACCTGCTACCTCACTTGATGGTCAATAGAAATAAAAATGATTTTCTGCTGTTCCTGAACATAGTATTTCTAAAGTATTTCTCCCGTATTTGAGCCAAATTTCAATATTTGTTCAAACTTCAAACTTAGGTGTTTGCAATTTCAACAGCCCTGCAATTTCTGCCTGGTTAACATGAAGTGTTGCACTAAATGAGTGGTTTATATGGTTAGCAGACGCTTGACATGCTGCTGTCACAACATAATTCTACCGGGGAGTGCAAATATACAGGTGCATCTCAATAAATTAGAATATCGTGGAAAAGTTCATTTATTTCAGTAATTCAACTTAAAAGGTGAAACTAATATATTATATAGACTAGTAACATGCAAAGCAAGATATTTCAGGCCTTTATTTGTTATAATTTTGATGGTTATGGCTTACAGCTTATGAAAACCCCAAATTCAAAATCTCAGAAAATTAGAATATTGTGAAAAGGTTCAATATTGTAGGCTCAAAGTGTCACTGTAATCAGCTAATTAATCCAAAACACCTGCAAAGGATTCCTGAGCCTTTAAAAGCTCTCAGTCTGGTTCAGTAGAATTCACAATCATGGGGAAGACTGCTGACCTGACAGTTGTGCAGAAAACCATCATTGACACCCTCCACAAGGAGGGAAAGCCTCAATAGGTAATTGCAAAACAAGTTGGATGTTCCCAAAGTGCTGTATCAAAGCACACTAATAGAAAGCATCAATAGAAGAAGCAATAGAAGCAGCAGGGATGACCGCAGCCTGGAGAGGATTGTCAGGAAAAGGCCATTCAAAAGTGTGGGGGAGCGTCACAAGGGGTGGACTGAGGCTGGCGTTAGTGCAT
>OMKK01075787.1:0-10967 GCA_900302305.1 Polymixia japonica
CAAAACCCCTCCTTGAACCTTCCTGCACACACACTCACACACACACACACACACTCACACTCACACATTCCCTTCTCTCAATGCTCGCCACTTGCTGCCTTGTCACAACTGCAACAGCCACTGCCACCACTACTGCTATTGTTTGCATGGCATTGTGGGACTTCGCTAGGGGCCGTTGGTGTACAGTTCATCTGGGGTGCATTGCACAGTGAGCCGTTATAGGAGAAGACAAGGAATTACTCTGACGAGACAGCTCTTAACTCACGCCCCTATTGTTTGTTGTCTTCCCACAGTCAACCTTGAATCATGTCCCCCCGGTCGCCATAGTGATACCAAGACCAAGGCGCTCATTGCATGCCTTTGCCATTTTTTGCATCAGATCACATAACAGTGTGAAAAGACTTCTTGTCATCAGGGTTGTATCTATAGGAACATGCTCATTACTGTATCAGCAATTATGCTGTTGAGCATATTTTATAATAAAGCACAAGTCCTTGCACTGCGCCGGGCTACAATCTCTTCTTTTGTGTGGAAAATAATTAATGTAATTGCTATATCTATGTGTGGATATTTCCCTGTGGAGGTTCATTAGAGTTTTTCATCTCTGCGTTTACTTCTAATTACAAACCTTGGGCTGTTTTTGGCACAGAGGTCAGTTGTAAAAGTCCTTTTGTGGACATTTTCTCTGTTCTCTTGCAGTGATTTGTAGTCAGCCAGACGGCTCAACACCCACAGTTAGCGGATCCCAGAATTAAGAGTTACGCTCATAAATGTCAAATGATAGATTTGAGAACAGCGTGCGTTTTCCCTCCATCTTCAGCCTGAGATTCTTATTATGCTGATTTATGACTATTGATTTCAATTTCCAGGGCGTTATTTGCTGGAAGCTGTACCATTAAAACTGCAGCCACGCAGGATATGAATTAAGATCCTGGAGATTACAGACGTCTTTCAGTTGTGTCTGGCAGAGCAATGACTTTTGAATGAGCAACAGCGCACGTGTGTCTTTGAAAGCAAATGAACTTGAAGTAAAGCATGCCTTTGTTTGGTTTGTTTTTGAATCCCGCGCTCGGCTATTGGCTGGTTTTGTGTCCCCTTCAGCCAATCAGTTTTGAGCGTGGGGGATTTTGAACAACTCATGGCTCTAGCTTTGTGTGTGGCTCATTTGACCGTTGGTTTCTGTAGTCTCAAAGGGGATTTGATTTGCCCAGATCAGACACTGGCTTCCCTTTCAGTGACACATTTAAAATTTAAACCACCTTGTTTTTAATCCAGTGGCGTGCTGCTTGGGGAGCCTCAGAGAACCCTTCAGGCCAGCCTTAGTCTGCCCCCTACTGCCTGAATAGAGTCTTCAGCCATCTCTGACATCATCTGACAACAATTATCTTTGACATTATTTTTGGTTTTCTTATTTTTTAGTAGATTAGGTGTTATTTTTACCTGCTGATAAGACACGTTATCACCAGGAAATCAGATGACAGCTCTGAAGAAGGCTGAAGTGACATCCGAAACCGTCAGCAGGGAAAAATAACACCTAATCTACTAAAAATTGTCTGAAAATAAGAAAACCAAAAACATAGTAAAACGAAGACAAAATGAACCTTTGTAATCTATTATTTTTGACAATTTACTGTATCCTTATCAAAAACCTACCTTGTTCTTCTTATCTTAAATCTTAATCTTTTTAGTGGATATTTCTAGTGGAAGTACTCCTCAAGTTGATGAACGTCCAAGGTAAGGCACTTTCAAGAAGTTCAGAGAAACTGCTGTCATGTCCTCCTATCCCACATCCAGCATGTCATTACACCCGGGACACACTGCCTGCCTGAGCAGCGCTTGTGCGCCGCGGAACCTCTTTGTTTACATTTCGGCGGCCATGTTAGCAGTTTTGAGCCTCACAGCCCACACAGTGCGGCTCAGGACATCATACCAGCAACATTACATTTTAAACTGAGCCAGGCCAAGTAAAGAGCGATTTCTGTATATTTTTTATTTATCTATTTTTATTTTTTACTTTTTACAATTGAGCGTACGCTTCTTAACGTTTTTCTGTCTAAACTAAACATAAATGAGATTTATAATGAAATGAAACAAAACATTGTATTATTGATGGCCATTATCAAAGGCAAACTCAACGTAGAAAGATAGGGGTTGGCAGCAGCAGCAGCAGCGATGCCGTCCGTGCGTGGACACCACACGCGTTGCGAGCCGCGGCGGTTCAGTGAGGTAGCCGCCACGCTTGCACGCGGGTAGGTGCTGTGTCGCAGAGCAAGTCCTTCTCTCCGTGTCCCCGAGGTCAGCAGGCATTGTGGCTGGGCTAAGTGGGGAAGGGGGTAGTGTTTACAGGGTCATTGTCTCTGTAGCTTGAAGGTGATCTGGACCAGATGGCTGGCTCCCTCCTCCAGATGCACTTACCTCTCCACATCCGCTGCTGGCACGCTGTAGGATGGTAACTGATAGGGCCTTATCGCACCCGCTCTGTGTGTGGAGATGGGTGGGGGGTGGGGGGGGCCTACATCCAGCCTGGCAGGCCCTATATTTTTCCCCTCTCCGCCACCCCAGATGCTGCACTGCACCACTGATGAAAAAATCTGATTTTGGGGGCTATTTGCCTCAAACTTTCCACCCCCGCCTTCCACCCTATCAGCAAAAGGGCAAATACAACCAAACAAATTGTCTTATCTTGAGAAGGGAGATGGGCTCGGGGAATGGGAAGGTTTTGTCGGTCTTTGCCAAGCAGGTCAGAAGCAGCCATATCTCTTGGAGAGGGAGAGGAGACACGGACTCCTGTGTCATCTTCCGCAGGACCTGTCTTTTTTATCGATCGGCCCTTTCTTCGTCTCACCTCATGTTACGCGAGTCCTCGTTCTCATGTTGGATCATGTAACGCGTCTCTCACTGACAGGATGGAGCTGGTCTCCTCTTTCTCCCCGCCTCCTCTTTCTCCAAAATTCAATGTCGGGAGAGATTTCAGGCTCCCGACCGCGATAAAATCTGTGTCATTATGGCTTCTCTTTGTTATTCTATTTTCAACGAAGACACATGCATTAGGAGTTATCAAGAAAGCAATAATTGTGTGTCTGAAATAGACACATTATGTTACAGTATATGGTTTTTCACCACGAAGGAGCCATTTCACCACCTCATCCTCACAAACACATCCTTCAGAACTTATTATTAATATAAGCCATATTATTGGAAGATTTGTTTTTTGTCTCAGATATTATTTATTTTTAGCCCAGCGGCGCTTTTGATTTTAGGTGGCAGGATATTCTTTGTTCATCATTCTTTTTGTTTATATTTAACGGTGGCAGGGTAGCCTAGGGATTTGAGAGAGTGTGTTTCACATCCGTAAAGATTGTGGGTTTAATTCCCGCAGCAGCCAATATAGCTATGTTGCCTGTTGAAGTGTCCTTGAGCAAAACACTGGACCTTCTCCAGTGGCACCGCATCTTGCTACCTCGGTTCTCTCGCCCCTTTGGTGAGCTGTGTATGTATGTCACCGCATGTGAAAATGTTATGTTTGTGTGCACTAATGGCTGTCAGTTCTGTGGCCCCACCTGCAGGTAGGAGGACAATATAAAGTCTGCAGGTGTGTCGATGACCAGGTGGAGTGACTGGCGCGCTTTTGAGTCTTTTGAGTCGCTGTTAGTTAGTTAAACTGAGACTCATTTTGCTTGGAAATAAGCCTTGTGGATATGGACTTAATATTAAGTGTCAAGATTAACATTTCGCCTAACATTGTGGTCAAAGAACTTTAAATATACAATAATAAGATACTACAGTGCACACGTGTGTCTCAGGTGGATGGACGAAGAAACAAAATCCCAAACTATGCCCTGTGTAATATGTTGTACTATGTGTGTAATATGTTGTACTACTGTATGTGTGTAATATGCTGATGGAGGGGCTCTACAACAGCTATAGACTTTCCTCTGTTTCCTTCTTTTAGCTGAGCAGGTGACTCATAGAGAGAGAGAGAGAGAGCTCCCTGGCACACGTAAGGCTAGGACGTCCCTGGAGGTGTCCCCGGTCCTCATCAGCGGGGGGGATATGCTCTGTTTACTAAAATGTCCAGAGAAACCAAGAAAAATACGAAGTAGGGCAGAGACAGAGAAACACTGGCAGGGAGAGCAGAGAGCACAAGCTCCCAACAAAGCCTCCGGGGTGCTGAGATGAAACAAATAGTAGATCACAGGAGCCCAGATGAAGGGAGAGGCAGAAGGTGGGTGGTATGTATATCAAGACGCAGCAGAAGGGGCGGGGAGGCTAGAGTGGTACGTGGGGAGGTGATAGTGGTACGTGGGGAGGTGAAAGTGGTACATAGGGAGGTGATAGTGGTACGTGGGGAGGCTCTTCAGCCCACACCTTGTCGCTGGGTGGCTGGTAATGTGATATTGATTTCTGCCATCGACAAGATTCCCTGGCATCCCGGGACGGACTCCACTCGTATCCGCTCATGTCTCTGTCACTCGGTGCTGTGTGTGAGTTTATAAGCGCGTGTTCCTGTGTGTGTGTGTGTGTGTGTTTGATGGGGAGGCTTACATTCACACGCTCTGTGTCGTCATACAGCGCGACAGGAACAGCGCAGCAGATCCTGCTGTGCTGTGACATTTGCATAAGCAGTGGAACAGCACGTAGTTGACACGTTTCACACTGTACGCTGTACGATAACAGGTCCACAACGTGTCGTACTGGCGTTGGTGGGGGAAGACGGTAACGACTGTGTTTGTGTTGAATGGTCTTCAGGTTGTCAGAAGGCTTTTAACTCCACCTGGGGAATTCATTAGCTCTAGTCATCGGCAGTGGCGAGACAGACATCGCATTGTTTGCAGGGAAGTTAAGGCTCTGTCAATGTTGCATTCATGACCAGCTGGTGTTGGTTCGCAGATTTCCCATTTGCACGGCATGAGCGCTGTGTCACTTTGTAAATGGCAAAATCTGCATTGCCTTTTGGCTCCAGTAAACAAGCCCAGCCCCAGCCAGGCAGATCACAGAGATACAAAGAGAGGCAAACAGCGAGACCAATCTGTGCACTTCCAATCGACTGCAGCCACCCTTCACTTCTCTCACACGCGCGCATTATCGTCAGAGGTAAACGCAGCACCAGCCTTGTAATATCAGAAGGTAAGTGAAATACCAAACTCAGAAAGAGTCCAAATTGAAAATCCCGGTTGACCTTCGTCAGATTCCCTGAAGAAGGAGAGGGCAGGAGAGAATAAGTCTGTCTCGCTAACAAGGACAATCTGATGCCCAGGCAACGACCCACGTCACCAGAAACCGACCCAGACAGTTAACTGTTATTCACGATAGGGGAACAAAAAGGATAGAAAACGGTTGATAAACATTTGACTAAAATGTGTCAGCGTTCGCTCGGCCTTTCCCATGAAAGATGATCTTGTCACGGTCTAGAATGAGGCTGCCCGAGTTATACAAAGCGTTATTGATGGGAGGGGAGAAAAGCTATAGGAAAAAATGGCGGAGAGACAAACATAAAGATAAAGGCTATCTCTCCCTCTCCCCCTTTTTTCCATCCTTTCCATTTTGTTTCTGGGTGTAAGCGTGATAAAAGTGGGCAGACCTATGACTCAGGTTCCCAACCCACGTTCTGATATGAATGCAGGGAGCTGAGGCCGGTTCCTAATCTCTTAATGCATGTTCCCTCGCCCTTGGCAGGGTCACAGGGGAAATAGATGGAGCCTTATCAGCTTTTATGGATTTATGGAGAATTTCTCGGGAATGGGTTTTTTTTATTTTTTTACACACACCAAGTAGGTGTGTTGTTATATATGTGTGTGTGTTTGTGTGTGAGTGCGTGCACGTGTGTTTTGATTCTCTGTGAGTATAGGCGCACATGTATACGTGCACGTTTGGGCATGTCTGTGTATCTGTGTGTCCTCAAAGATATTAAGTTAGGTTATCAGGGCTGGTAATATCAGGTATTTTTTTTATCAAGTTCTTAATTACTGCATTAATCATGCCGATGTACTCCATCAACCTTAAGTGAAAAGAGATGGTGGCTTGTTTGGCAAAGAGGAATTTGTGCTGCTACGCTAACCTTCAGCTTATCCTTCTTCTCTCAATCACTCTCTTCACCAAATTCAATTTAAAGGTAAAATGAGTAGGATTTTCTTAAAAAAATAATGTATAGACTCATACAAAAATAAACCCTCTCAATCATCACTTATGGCCCACTAGAAGTGTGTTGTGGTGTCTATATCTGCAGAGACCCTGTCCTCTACCTGTATTTTACCTTATTTTTCTGTGTTCAGGACGTTTCTGGGCTTCTGTGCTTGTGCTTGATCTTATGGTGTCGTTGACCCGGTGAGGAGGGACCAACTTTGAATGTTGTGTTTATAAACAGCAAATAACAAATCCTACTCATTATACATTTAAATAAAGAAAAAACACTGTTGTCATACTACTCCATGCCTCAGATCTCATTATGGAAATAGCGTTTTACTGCCTTGTTGTTTACCCATGTGGCCACTAGGTGGCTTTAGCTGAATCCACTTTTTCCTATGGCCAAATGCTTTGCACCAGAGACAGAAGCCATAATATAATATTATTAATAATTAACATAATATTATCTCAATTTAATTTTCCAAATAATCCTGTATGAATTATTTAAACATACTTTAATCCCAAATTATCCAACACTTTGTGGATACGTCTGATTTTAACCATACAGCAGCCCTCCGTGAAGCTTAGGCTGTATTACTGCTCAGCCACTAGGTCTCACAGGCTTTTGTAATGCAACCCTCTCACAAGGACAGTTGGTGACTTCGCTCTCAAACAATGAGGTGGTCCAATGGCTCCAGGCTGAAGAAAAGCAATTTAGCCCCAACGCCTCCTGAGTCCTCACACATCAAAGCCAGGGTGGCAGGGGCCAAGGGGGGCCAAGTCAGTGCCTGCATGTCTCTGCCTGAGCGCAGGTGAAAAAGAGGAAAAAATCAATGTTCTCTGAGAATACTGTGAGATCTCCAAGGATAGGAGCTTCTAGTTATCAGAGGATATTTCTGGCAGGTTGACGCTTGGTCTGTGCTTTTCGGTCGAGGAAGACAGAACACGGGCGCATTGGATGGTGGACAAGGCGGTTCTGGGACATACATCTACAGTCTCTTTTACATCCAAGTTGTCCACAGATCTGACCTGGTTGTTGACCTACTGGAGGTGGTTACCGGAGGTTTTTTGCTGATGAAGAAAAAAAATCCCAAAAGTTTTTCTGTTTTTCTGCAGCTGGCTTTCTGGCTTTCTTTGCAACCTAGACCCAATGAATGTGCAGACATACTCTAGGATCCATATTATAACAGACTTGGTATACTCACATACATACATACAGTACATACGTACATATACATAATGTATATGCATACAAATACATGCACACATTACATACATAATAAACGATGCTATAAACAGTGATATACTGGGGTGATCCTTGGAAAATCACATGATAAATCACACTTATTATAACTGGGTTACTTCACATTGAACTTTCCCAAAGAAATGGCTATTCTCATGTTAAGGAAATAAAGCACGTCTCTAATTTTGTCCACAGGTGAAAAGTATTGTTGTCCTTGGAAAAAATAGAGATGCCAAATCCTTGACACTGCTCGTTTTTTGCATCACCTCTAATGAAGTGATTTTATACACCATCTGCTAATGAATAACCTTTATTGGCATTATTTGTTTGCTGCTAGGTTTTATATTTATACCTGTACTTGATTATGCATCCAATCAGTTCAAATGTCTGTTGGACACAAAATGTCAACTGTCATTTTTTTACATATCGGTTTCCTGATATCTGTTAAGATGCATACCTCGGTCAGTGGTAAACACTATTATAAGGCTGTAACTGGACATTTTCCTTCCTATTGATGAAGTTTGGGGTCAGTACTCACTGCATGATTGTGCCACTGCTTCTCCATTCTGTGTTAATCTCTCTCACCCTCTTCTCTCTCTTGTTTCTTCCCGTCTCTTCCTCTCTCTGATGTTCTCGTCCGTTAGTTATTCAATGTTTTATTTTATTGTTCCATTTCAAACTCAATGTGCTGCTGCTGTCTTGGCCAGGTCTGCCTTGTAAAAAAGAGAAAAAAAGGTTGAAAATAAAACATAACAAAAATGGTGAAGTGTAGCCAACCCATTTGAAAGGCATGTTGAGGTTACAGAGCCAGAGCCAGACTAATATCTGCAAGCCATTTTTCCTTGTGAGAGCAGTGCTAGAATTCAGGATAAGAATCCCAAGGCGCTCAAGCATCTTAATCACTTCACCTGCCAGGGAGGAGGAGAGGGTGGGGGAGGTGCTGGAGGGCACTTCTCAGTTCCAAACCTGACCTTCCCCAGAAGTGAGTCCGCTCAAGTGGTTTTAGGCTACTCATGTGTGAACGATGTGTGTGTGTGTGTGTGTCTGTGAGAGAGAGAGAATACGTAAGTGTGTAAGAGAGCCGGAGTTGGAATTTGGTCCACTCCAGTAGTTGTAGGTTGTATGTCTCTGTGTGCATAAACACAGACATAGGTACAGTATGACAGTGCATGAGAGCGTGTGTGTGCATACGCACGTGTCTCTGATGTCCTACATGTCGGCGTGTGAGTTTTACGTCCATGTCTCTGTCTTAAGAATTCCCTTGGTCACCGTTATGGCCTAATAACTGTGTCCGTATGATTAATGGCAGGAGGCCAGGCTCTGATTGCACGCTCGCTCAACCACACTGGCCGTGCAACTACACTACCCACGATACCGCTGTCTTGCACCCCCCCCTGCCATCTCCTGAGCCGAAAGCACAAGATGTCAAGGTTACGCATGCAGTTAACATGGCTTCTGTCTCCCTAACAACATCAAATGCATCGATCTGATCATGATGATGATGACGATGATGGTTAGAAGGCTTGCGCGATGCGATTTCCAGTGACCAGTCGATCCAGTCCACGGTAATCGGTGCAGACAGCTCGTGGCTATTCCCTCTCTTTTCATCAGCTTACAGTGGCGTTTTCCTTTGGCTGAAGTGCCGAATGCCGTAAGGGTTGCCATCAAAGGCAATATGCCTCCTTTGTTTTCTCTCTTTCTCTCTCTGTTGTGACACTCTTCTCATGTCCCGGCAAGCTCCTGTGTGCTGCTGGGATGAGAGAGAGCCATGGTGGCTCTGTGAACCTCAGCCCAAATAAAAAAAAATTCTCGCTGACAACCAGCAAGCTGGAGCTTTGAATGGGGAACATCTGAAGGAGCACAGCAGACTGTTGTGAACCCCGAAGCCTTGTTTTCACACAGCGTCGGTGTCGCACGCGTACATTTGAGCCCCCTCCGCAGACGTGTGCATGGTTGTCTGCCTTAGCACACATCGCGCATGTTAGACGACTGTGTTGCATTTGCAAAATATACAGGAAACGCCTGGAATCCGGGTTGGACAGATGTTCATAATGATGCAGCTCTTTGGACAAGTTGCTCCTCGAACTGCTCCATTTCTATCTTTTGATTTGATGAGTTTGTTATGTTCAGATACCTTTGGTTCTCTGATTTGGTTCTTTGTCTGTTGACGTCACGCCACCGGATATCCTCCTGTAGGATATCCTTCCGCGTAGTTACGATACCTGGGTCTATGGAGAGATTTTGGGGGCGTGCACGTTGACTGCTCGGCAAGCCCAGCCCCCAGGCGTCAGGTCTCAGTCTTGCAACCAATTTGACGTTCACCTGCGACCCAAAAAGCTTTTTTCCCATAGACAGCCATTGTAAAAGACAGTCTTCTAAAACTATATACACCGTATAATACACTGTATAAAAGACTGTTTTTTGTGTGTGACGTCACCTCAGGGTACAAGCAAAGCACGCACCTCTGAGCTCTGCATCGGTAACAAGCGCCCTGCTTCCTCTGTTCGTATAGTCCGGCTCCGCTTTTATTAAGATATGAAATATTTGACATGAGTAGCCCACCGGTATTTAATATGTACAGATAAGAACTGATAAATGAACACTGAGGTTTGGGATTAGGTGTGTTTTCTGTGCTTGTTCATATGGACAGTGCTTATCTATATAGACAGCAGGCTAATTATATTAGCCTTGTTTGTAGCCTACTTCACATGTATTCTACAGGTAACGTTATATATGGCGAGCTCAGCTAGTCTAACATTTACATGCCATTCATCATTTTTGTATTTCGTTCACTTCATGTTATTTTCATTTTTCAAATAAACGATTTCAAATAACTTACCCTGTACACTATTTCTGTAACAGTGTGGTGGTGTATGTCTGGTTGCCAGTCAGAGTTGCACTGTGTTTCTAAACAGAAGTGTGTGGCTGCTGTGTAGGGAAGTGAACCAGGTTGACATAGCTTTGACAAACTACTGATAAACTCTGACTGTATGATGACATCTTGTCAAACTACCACAGTAAAGCTGTAAATGCTACAGGGCCAAGGATACAGGGCCAACTCATGATTTTCATCACCTGGTTCTAGTGACTCAAATAAAAATAACAACTGAAGCTGCATTTAAATGTCAGAATAGTAAGGGAAGTATATGAAAATCTGGGAAGTAAATTCTTACCAAGAAATTTCTTCACCAATGTGTTCATGAAGGTTTCATGTATTAAAATGTTGAAATTCAGCTCCCGTGGGAAACATTAAAAAAATGTGCTCAAAGTTGGGGTACAAATAACCGATTTATGAAAAATCAAAAAGATTTAATTTGGCTTTAAGTAACTTGTGAAGGGTCAAACTAGGGGTTTTTTGTGATGCTGAGTTGATTGCAAGCATTCGTTTTTTTTTTAAAACAACTCGTGGAAAAATGGCCACATCCACTTTTCCCGACTTGTGGTACCAGTAACCGATTCATGAAAAATCGGAAAGATTTCATTTGGCTTTAAGTAACTTGTGAGGGGTCAAACTAGGGGTTTTTTATGATGCTGAGTTGATTGCTAAAAAAATTTTTTTTTTTAAATCTCCTGTGTGGAAAAACAGCCACATTTAAATTTT
>OMKK01075789.1:1336-12532 GCA_900302305.1 Polymixia japonica
GTGATGACAGCCTTCCCTGCTTTCTTCACAGCCATTGGATAAAAGCCAGATTTTAGAAAAAGCGTCTGCCCTGCGGTGGTTCGACTTTTGAAAACTAGAGCCAATCAAAATGCGGGACATCGTCTCAATATGCGAGACGCGGGACAAGGTATAAAAATGCTGTGCAGTCCCTCATAAAGTCATATCTCTTGTATAATAGAAATAAGGACAAGAAAATCATCTTGACATGATTGAATTCTTGTACCGCTAACTTTTAATACCATTAAAAAATCTGTAAATCTTGTTGGCTTTACCAATATTAAAAATAGATGTTCTATTACAGCATACAGTACATACACCTTTTCTCAGCAGGAGAACCGTTATAAATGACATACGGAAATGTTTTCATAAGCTCTGGGTCGAACGCTGTGGATGGTTTTGAGCTTATGACAACACAAGTGAAGACATTGTCAGATTATCCATTATGTTGTAACAGTAATGAATCAACACAAAATGGCTGCCAAATATCTCAGTTATGGAAAAGATGCCCTGCTGTGTAAAGTCTCTAAGCCAAGAATGACTTGAAAAGGCCAACATGTTAGAAACACTATCCGTCAATGGTCACATCAAGGGGGGCTCTAAATATTCACAAATCTTATAGAGTAGTATCGTACAGTCCATCGCAGAATCTTCTATCTTATAAAAAAGAAGGAATTTTCACAACTAGCCGCTATTGATACTAGCTGAAGGTTTACGATTATAATCTCTGTATACTTTACCATGTTATTATCTACTAGTGTATCTACTAACATACCTGCTGGATTAGCCCTGTAGCCCTATCCTCACCAAGGCTTGTTCTGGGGATGTTTTCTCATGGAGAATTGAGGTCAGGGGGTGTCGTTTAATTCTTGGTAATTGTGGACTTGTAAAGCCCTTTGAGACTGTAATGTGATTAAGGGCTATATAAATAAACTTGACTTGACTGTTTAATTTTGTTTTATTTATACAATTAAAATCAAATAAACAAGTACAATTACATGTACTGTAATACGTGAGGCACGCTAATATAACTGTTGTCCTTGTCATGATCAGAGTTACAGGCGTGGCTGGAATAACTGCTGTTACTAGAACAGCTGAAACCGTATTTAGAATATCTATTACTAATCTGCATGTCATGCGTCCACTTCTCTGTTACCCCAGATGTATTTTCTACTTTCCTGCTACTGTGAGGACGTTCTATCCAGCACATGATCCTGTCTAAAAGTCATATCAACTGAATTGTCAAATTAAGTTGCCAAACGGCTAAGTGATACAGAACGCAGGGGCTTAAGTGTATCCCTCCTCCATCCTCGTCGTAAAACGATGAAACCACATCAGTCACACTCCCTCAGCATGGAAGCCAGCCAAGTGCCAATAATACCATTAATACTCATCCACATGCTCTGTGTTATAAATAGAGGTTTGAATATTAATCTCCCCTTTTACATCCTTCTGCTAATATGCCCTCTGAATATTACTCAAATAAAAAGACCGCCTCTCTCTCTCTGCGGTGTGTATTTTGTATTGTATGTCCACGGGACATACGGTTAGAACCGGGAGCGTCGCCTTCGATGAGGACTCAACGCGCCTTTCGGGCGTTCAAGGATTTCCTGTGTTCGCAAATATTTGTACGTGCGTTGAGATGCGCTCTCACAAACACACATTATGACATGAGCTTATACGTTAATGAGAGTCACAGCCTTGTATTTAATACGTACTATTATGTCACAAACACACGGGCAACAGACTTGTACTGTAATATACTACTTGTATATATACTGTAATATGTACTTGTAGGTCACAAACACATCATGACACAAGCTTGGAGTTTCATGTGAGTAACAGAGTTGTATGTAATATGTACTGGTATGTCACGAACACACATTATGACACGGGGCTGGAGGTTAACGTGAGTAGCAGACATATGTCGTGCGGTTGTTAGCGTAGGGGGCCTGTGGTACCGTGTAAAAGGGCAACAGTCAACATTAACGCAATACGGACAAAGGGGAACATGTTACCGCCAATTAAACTCCGGCAGAGCGGGGACCCGCCAGCCCCGGCCTCTAGTTAACACGTCTGCTGTTGTCATAGCTCACGGTTGTAGACGCGCTTAAGAGGCTAAAATGTGTTCAACAGACCTGCAGCATCATGAGTCGTCCACTTAAGTGGGACATTCCTCACCAGCCCTAAACATATCCGTTCCTTACTAGTAGACAACTGTTCAGTGTCCTGCAACAGAAAACACGGGCAGTGTGTTGTTGCTAACGTCAAAGGAATCTGTGTCCTATTTTTGCCTTGCTCTGTCTATTTAGGGAAAATTATTGTATTAATTAGTAAGGCTTGGTCACTGATGACCAAACAGCAAAGGCTGCACCAGCTACACCTCTCCTGCAAGCGGAGAACCCTGATTCAACAGGTTCTAGTTGAGAGCTGAAATAAGCAACGGGACAGTAGCTGAGGGCAGATTGGCCAAAACCAAATAATTCATAAACAAAGAGATGAAATGGTTGTACATACTCAGGAAGCCCTGGCGCTGGAGTGGAGCCTGTTTCAATGCTACAAAAGAGGTGTCAGCCGTCCACGCGAGGGGGTCACTACACGTACACGGTTTTGAAAGTTTCTAGTTATTGTCTCCCTAGCGTGAATCCAGTCAGTCGTTGGCTGGAGTATACTTCAACGTCGGCACGTATGCGTGCATTTTTAGCTGTCTGCCTTCACAGTAGCGCGTTACGCACGCGTTGGTGGTGTCGCGGTTTACGAAAACCAAAATACACAAGAAACGGGGACGACGGCGTGGCACGTCGGCTGCTCTGGGAGTGATGATTACCCACAAACCCCTTCTCCACATCTATACGCATAAACGTTTATGTGTACCTTCGCTGAAGTGTATCCCCGGCCTTTAACAAAACATTGTGTGGTTTTACTCGGTGAAACAAATAACGACGACACAGATTCGAGCAGACCCGTGTCATTAAACGTTGCCGGTTCTGTCCTCGACCCCGCTTTTAAGTTCTCGCGCTCCTAGCGGTATTAGCGAAACATATCCGTGACCTTTTACCTCACACGCTGGCGAGAGAGAGGACCAGCACACATCACACCAATCAAAGCCTCAGTCCCGTTCAAGCCTTGGAATATATAAAAGAAACCTTACTGGTTGATGGGATTGATAGAGTTACCCTCCACACTCAATTTTTTCCAGGTTTTGCTGGGTTGGCGGGTGCTAATTTCAAGCCCTGTTGGTCTGACTTCTTTGGCTTATCCAGCTGAACAGGCAGAAGAACGTACAGAGAAGTAAGAGAGGGAAATGTCAAGAGAGATTAGCTAAGAACATTCCACAGGGGTTACCCTTGAAAAGGAAAACGGTAGGCTTAGAGAGAGAGGGCGAGGGAGAGGGAGTGAGACAATATGATGAGTACTGTACTGGTTTGATCAGTGGACATCACGCTCTGTGTTTCAGTCAAACATAAAGTTTTCCTGGTGCTGTTTCTCAGTTTTATCGTGGAATACACCAAAACAACATACAGTATACAGCTTCTAAACACGGTGCTCTAATATTGGGGTGACCAGACGTCCCCGTTTGACCGGGACGGTCCCGGTTTCAAGTCAGGGTGTCCTCTGTCACGACAAATGTCTGCAAAGTACCCAATGTCCCCCAAATCCCCCGGTTTGGATGGCAGTTGAAAATATCCGTTGACTGTTTTATGTTGTTCAGAGAACAACATGCGCAAGAATCTGTGTCCCGGGATTCGGGATTTTGAAAAGAGCTCCAACAGTACAGTACTCAGTTATGTAGCCGCAAGTAAAGCCTGTAAGTTAGTCACTGTAAATGACATTTGAAGTTTTGAGTGTGTTTTGTGTGAAGTTAAGAATAATCTAGCCTGCCCCATTTTGGGGTGGTTAAAAATCTTGTACAGTACACTGTAAACACTGTAAACACTGTAAACACTGTAAACACTGTAAACACTGTATGTATGTAGGTGCTGGGGCTTCGGTAATATACCAAACATAAAGGCATGAAATAAATCGGTCCCGTTACACCTATGTTTTTAGAACGTGATGCACCAGGATGTCGGGGAACAAACTTGTAGCTCTTGCAGCGCTGGTCACAGCCTGCTCCTCCCACTGCATATCAACTGCATAACAGAAACAAACACAAGAAAATAACAAGAAAATGTTTAGTATCAGCTTGACATGATTGAATTTTTGTACCACTAACTTATAATACCTTTAAAAAAAATCTGTGAATCTGGTTGGCTTTACCAATATTAAAAACAGATATTCTATAATTAAGGATACTTTTGAGAAAGCAGTTAGCGTGTAATTAAAGGACGTGTTGACAGTAGCGGTACAGGAGGGCCGGAGAGAAAGTGAGGAAATGAAACCCTCTTTCATCAAGTATCTCACACAATGTTTGTTAAATTTAAACCTAGTATCCATCTCTCCCACCACCAAATGTGAAGAAACATAATCCTCAGTCTCTTAACGCGACAGTCTCTTCACACCGTTGTTGACCCCGGCGACCTCCCTCGTTCTCCTCTTCCCGCGCTGCCGTTTCCAGGCTCGCCCTCTCGCTCCTCTTTATCTTGCTCAGCTCTCTTTCAGCCCAGGAGAAAGTCGGGAATCAGATTAAACTAGGACAAAGGAACGGCGGGACGTAAAATAAGTGCTGAGAGTAGAGATTTGCATTAAAGTGAAAACGAAGTAGGAATGGAAACCTGCAAGAGACACTATCCGTTTAAAAGATACTTTGAAGACAGGGAGGCTAAAGAATGAATTTATGTAGGCTAAGAAGACCATTAGTGACCGTCCTGAAAATAGCTCCACACAGACCAATTGTATATCCGCTACGCTATTAGCTTTAGCATTAGCACTGAGGTTCAAAGGTCAGATATGTCCTGGTTGTGACTTAGCGCTGTACTTAGAGCTTTTGCTATGTAGCGAGCTAGACATTGGCAGAGAGGCTGGATACTGAGCTGGCCTGTGATATAGAGTGTGCTGACAGATTGTAATCAGAGAGTTGGCCCAGACAACCTGGGCTGAAGGAGAGACGGGGTTGTGGGACCTAAGAACGGTGGACATCTTGATTCTTGGTGTGGCGTTGGTGTGTAGATGTTTGCAGTTTTGTCTACTCAACTTCCTAAAATCTGTCACTACGAATGACATCTACGAATTATAAAGCACTTCCTGGCCAGCTCCGTATTGTAAACTTTTCATCTCTGTTTAACTTTTTATCTAGTTTTATCTCAAATATAATGTAAAAGGTAAAAAAGGAAATGTTCAGTGACTACAAAGAATCTGTCTATCCTATTTCTTTGCGGTGATACAGAAACACGCCACAGAGTGAAGGATCTCATGCCTCGTGTCTGCTCACATTCTAGCTATCCTCTGATGTTTTGTCATCAGATATTAAAGTGATGTAGGAGAGAAGTTGTCAGGTAGAGTCGACGAATCAGGATGAATCAGGAATTCAAACCTAGAACTTCAAAGGGCTGTTTCAAGGTTATCATGTGACCAAAATGTTGAATTTATTAATTTAATATTTATGAGCAGTAATCAAGACAATCCTTGAGTCTGCAGTTCTTCATTGTTTAATTAGTGTGTCTTCAACCACCTACCTGCACCTAAAGTGTCCTACAGCTTTATTTAAGGATTCATACCATCTCTACAGTTCAGGCCAGTCAAATCAGAGACTGTGAGCATGAACATCTTTCTGAAACATTTAGCAGCCAGAGAACCAAGAGACTATGATCTGTGAGTTCATACTGACGTTTAGTCTGCAACTGCTGGATTTACAAGTGAGCGAGGCTCAGACTTTTCCATCAAAATGACAGTTCTTATGAAGATGATTCGTGATCATGAGACATCTTCAAATTAATGTCATGCTCACCTTGTTTCTGTTTCCTCCCCGTTCATCGTTATGGAATGTAACTTCACTATGACATCACAATACTAATACAAAGGTCAGGGATTATATTATGGATGCTGACATTCAGTCCCAGTTAAGGACTTGGTGGCTGGACTGTAAATCGTCTTTACACACAGAGTACATTGTTACCTGTTCTTCTCTATCTAAACTAATAGATAAACTAATACCATAACATGTTTAGTTTTCCTGTATGCAGCAATGTCATAGCAGGTTGACAATCCAGATTTCAAAATAATACAAAATATTACAAAAACGTTATTATTATCAAGCAAAAATAAACAGAAATGTACATGTTGCTTGTAGTACAATTAGTCAGTCCTCTGAAATTTCTAAGCCACCAAAAGCCCCAATGCATCGTGTTAAAATCAGTCCAGGGATTTTAGAGTATTTATCAACATGAACTTTTCACGTGAAATTTTCTGTTTCCCAGCTCAAAGCTGACAGTATTCCTTTTGAAATACCCAGAATCCTTTGGGGCCAGTCTTCTAGCTCTCACTTGTGAATTTCAGAGCGTCTTGGTTTAAGGTCTATATTATTTATCAGACAGATCTAAAAACAGACATCTGTAACCATGGTAATTGTAAGACATTTACTTAACGTCTCGCCTTTCTTTGTGAAGGTTGTTTCTCAACAACAAACCTTCCCCCTGTGTGTCCTTCCACAATGTCACACCGCAACGTCACAGCGGGGCAAATCCTAACCAGCCCAGGACAAAGCCTTGTCATCGAGGTTCACGTATGGGGGAGGTCATCCTGACCTCACTGGACTACGGACCAGAACTCCTAAACATTCAGATTCACCTCCAAAATGAGAGGTAAGCGGATCACTGGAGTGAATCACTTACCTCTCATATTGGAAGTGAATCCGATGCCAAGACACCGAACCCGGCCTGAAGAAAGCGTTTACTCTTTCAATCCAAGACTACGGGGTCAATGCCAGAGCGAAACCTACATATGTGCTGAGAGGCGTTAACAGATTGCTGCCTGAAAAACAAACCTTATCCAAAATAGACACGTTGGCCCCTCAGTATGCCAGACATAATGTGCCAGCCTTGAGATCAAGCCCACTGCCAAGGCCAAACCTTGATATCGTTGAGCCACTCTTAAGGAGACTCATGGGACTCTACTTCTGCAGTTTCAGTTGTGGTTTGTTGTTGGGGGTTTGGGAGAGGTGACTGGTTGTCAAGATGATGTCCTTATTGGTGTCTGTATCCGCGTCAGTTAATATACTTTGCTGACTCTAAACTCCTGGCAGCGCAAGGCAGTGAAACCTTTTCTGTTGACACTTTAACAAGGGTCCTAAATGAGGACGCAGACCTCTCAAATTATTGAAACGGGTGGTTAGGATGTGAATGCTGCCAAAGTTTGATTATTGCTGTGCAGCGGTGTGCTTTAGTTATTCTGGCAGACAGAAACTCATTCTTAATCTGCTATCTCATTAGACACCCTTGAGCTGCTAAACTAACCCAGATCTAAGATCCTGGGACTTTGATGTACTTATCCTATCAAAAGCATTTTTTGTCTTGAGGCCGCCCCTTTCAGAATTTTTTTAAACCCAATTATTCGTCATGATTTCAGAAAAACTTACTTATATTTATCTCAGACTCGCGGTTTCTATAACCCATGCCTCATTTGAATCACACTCTATTCCCCTGTTGAAATCCAATATTCTCTCTTTTGCCAAAGGCAAACCCTGTGGAAATCAGTAAGAGCTGCACAAAGCAAGGTTGTCTGAGTGTATTTCCCCTCTGTGGTTACTTGTAATGTGTGTTTATGTTATTGGAATAAAACTGTTTATTTAGAGGTCCATACAGGATTTTGTGCATAATTTTGCATTTTTCTACTGATGTATTTTGCTCTGATTTCTAGTTGTCTGTACAGTATATCATTGTACACTGTGTACAGTACGGTCACACAGGTTCTCTGAACGCAACTGTGTACACATTTCACCGAAAGATGTATCTTCAAAGAACACGGTGTTTAGCGTCGCAGATTAGTAGAATGATCAAAAAGTACCGTTATTTCTAAAGTTATTGGTTATGATGAGTCAACTCACAGGATGCGGTGCTTTATACAGTCTACCATGTCAGCTCTGCAGGCAGTAACTATTCAGACACTGAGCTCCTGCTTCTGTATGATATTGAATAATGAGGATGTAAAAATTGATTTGCATAATTGTTGTTTAATTGCAGCAGCCAAGGGCGATAAGGCTGCAGCGGCCCCTGCTGGTGAGTTCCCCTCATGACAACTAATCCAAGCCCACAGGCTGTTCTTCTGAAATCCAATTTACACTATTGAGTTACGGACACAATAATCTCTTATTATGGGGTTAGAACTACCGAAAAGCAAATATCTTAATATAAACATTTTCTAAAGGTGGTTTAATTATCTAATAAAGTTTTCTTCTTTGTCTTTCTTTTCAGACAAGAAGGGTAAGAAACACGCACTGCATTCCCCGTTTGTTGGCCCGTGTGCTTAGGTGCCTGTCAGAAGTTCCTCATCATCCTCATCCTCATCACCATCATCATCCTCACTCCAAAATAACGCCTATTTTCCCCCTTACTTCAGAGAACCTGGCAGAGGAGGAGGGTAAGGTTTTAAATATCAAACCAAGCACAGAAGTGATCTTCTGTGGATGTGGGACTGAGAGTGGAGATGCATGATTCTCACTGTCTCTTACTGTCGATCAGATGACAGACACCCGACTAAACACACGCTCTTACCATACAATCATTCACACAATGGGTTTAGCGTTTGTCTGCTAGCCATCCGTGTTCGTTGTTTTCACACTTGTTTATTTCGAGCGCCGGAGATGCGAAGTGAATACATGCAACGTCAACAAGGTGTTAAGCAGCAATGCAGACTTTTGTATTATTTGTTGGCAAGCACTGTTTTGTGTGCGTCAGTGTCTCTATGTATGAGTGTGCGCTTTTAATGTGTGTATCTGCACTTCTTAATTTAGTTCGGTTAGACTCACTGTACATACAGTAGCCTACATGCAAAATAGTTATTAAAACATAGCATTCCATATTTAAACCAATGTCCATTACTGGCTACAACCGAGAGCCTGTCTTGCAGCTAGCAGTGCTTATTAGTTTATGTTAAGATCTTGCTAATGCAATTTTGATTTACTGAAGTTATAGAAGCTACTCCTGTCATGATTGATCCCTACGTGGCTTTTCGTTATTGTGATTATCGTTGGTTAGTGATAGTTTAGTTTGTGTCTGCCTTGCTTTGTTCCTAGTTCTGTTGTTTTCATGACGGTGCCCTGCGTGGCTTTGTGTTACTGTACCCTGCCTTTCGTAAAGACCTTTGTAAAGACCTTTGTAAAGCCATGCAGGGCGCAATCATGACAACTCCCCACGCTGAAGAAAAATAACTTAAATTGTGAAGAGAAATGTGGACTTAAATTCCAAATGTTGAGGATGAACTGTAACACTTTAATAGCATTAATATCGTCAGAGATATACTGTGTGGTCATCTTGTGTTATGAATTATTATGACGACACGTTATTAAAGGATAGGTTTGCTATGAATTATTGAAGTTAGTATTTGAAGTTAGGCCCCATTTATCAATAGTCTGGCATGATCACGACAAATACAGGACATCATTTCACTGATCGGTTCAGTATTGAGAAATTTACCAGTGCAGCATATCCCAATATCAGCTCCTATACAATCCTTCAGGGTCCATCGTTTGAGGCCTCAGAATATACATTATATATATATATATATATATATATATAAGATACATGTCCTTTTAGAAGATGGGAAGCTCATAGTATGGTCATAAGTGTCTTCATAAGTTGTACTGAAAAAAGGGTCGCAAACCGAACATTGTATGAAAAGTTAGATTGAGTTTAGTAGGACTTAATGTATTGGAACCTGACATTGAGACATGCTGCTCTGGGAGTAATGTTCTCAATACTGAACCCATCAGTGAAATGATGTCCTGTATTTGTCGTGATCATGCCAGACTATTGATAAATAGGGCCTAACTTCAAATATAGCAAAACTATCCTTTAAGAAAAAGTAGCTCATGTTAACCCCTCAGTCTATCCAACCGCTACTCTGACAGATGTTCTTGTTTAGGGCAGAGACATGTCATAGGATAGAGGACTGGTTTGACTAACTTTGGCACCTAATGGTTTGTACAATTTTGTATTTTCAGTATTGTACATTGAGGCAAGGGTAGCCTTAAATATTTAAAAAAAAATAATGGTTGTCCTGTTTCAATAGGTCCTAAGAAACCAATCGAATTAAACTGTATATAGCCCCATAAACGATTTGGTGTCTGTTTAACTTCAAAACAGAATGTTTTTCTATCTATGGTACTTATTAAAGATATAAATCATCTGTGGAAGAGTTGCTTGTTGCAGTTGCTTTTATTGTAGTTTTATAAAAACAGTCTTCAAAGAAAATAACATACTTTAACTGGATCAGAATTAGTTTACTAAAGAATACCAGCCGTGGCTGGCGTTGATAAGATCTCACATCGTGTGTCTGGGTTTAAATTACACCGATGTTACCTCAAGTACAGATCTAGACCTAACTTGATTTATTAAAGCTCTGTGTTCAATATGTAAGAGGTTACTGTTGAGGATTGGTGCTTTTATTCCAAAATATCACTGTTCAAAATCAAAAATAAGGAGATTTTTCACATTGACACCCATGCACTTGTTAAATTATACTGTGGGTTTTGAATAAGGTTTATCTTCTTGTGGGTTATGAAAGTCGCTCAAAGTGTGACTTTAAACCTCCTATAGATGTAACAAAGTGAACATCCAGCACAATTGGAGTTATATTTGGTTTTTATTGTAATTCTATTGAGAAAAGCTAGTTTTCCACTGTGATGGTGGAGGTGTTTGTATTGCTGCGTGGTCCCGGGGGTACAGACTGGCTGGATTTGGTGCAAAGGTGGTTAAACGTTGGATTTCCTTGAATTGTATTTTTAATAACAGTAAGATAATTGGTTCTTAGAAAAAGAATAGTACTCCAAAAAGATAACATATTCTATAAGTAGCAATTAGGCCATAGAACATATAATGAAAATATAACATGGTAATGGTGGCAAGTGTGTGTGTGTGTATGTGTGCAGGCATGTGTGTGTGTATGTGAGTGTGTGTGCGTGTGTGTGTGTGCGCGTGTATGTGTGTGTGCGTGCATGTGTATGTGTGTGTGTGTGTGTGTGTGTGTGTGCATGTGTGTGTGCGTGCGTGCGTGTGTGTGAAGTTCATGTGCACCTTTTGAGCC
>OMKK01075790.1:2226-21794 GCA_900302305.1 Polymixia japonica
GCGCGGGGGGGGGGGGGGGGCAGCAAGCTGGTGTCCGTAGATCTGGAAAGAGAGACCCATACACAGCAGACCATCCAGACACTAGCCCACTCGCACAGACAGAACAAGGGATGGAGGTTAGTCATACAACTCATGCATATAGCGGGAATGATGCATACCTAGGCTACAATCCGTCATCAGGCACCTAATCCAATGCTAACTAGGAGGCTGACCTAGTTCTGAAGAGACTGTCACTCCCAGATTAGACCAGCTAGGTTTGACTGTGATTAGAGAATTTGTTAGTGCTAACTAGGGAGACTAGCCTCATTTATACTACACTTGCCAAAGAGTACAGAGTTCACAGCAACCAGATAACCATGATGTATCTGCGATCAGATCCTACTAATCTGGCTAGCTCCGCTGGCTCCTTTCTGGCAGTTCCTTAGAAAGGTTGACAACTCAGCAGTCAAGCCAATTAATGTGTCAAAGCTGTGTTAAACTATGTTAAACTACGCTACACTAGACAGTAGTCACTGGACGTATCTCGCTGTGACAAGCTCCTAACTACTCCTTACAAACTACCAAAATGTGAAGAGATTGTCCAGAGTTAAATAGGAGTGACTGGAGGGTACGGCCAGCTGGTGCTAATTAAGTGGCTAACCTAACTCTAAAGGTAGGCTACATTACTCACGAACTACACAAGGTTAGGGTTGACCGAATGATAAGGAGAATAAATAGGTCTTAAGTTTAGATTTGAAGATATCTATAGAAACTGTCTCCCTGATAGCAGCAGGCAGACCACTCCAGAGAGAAGGAACGCAGTATGAACAAGCCCTGCACCCTGCTCTTGGAAGAGATAAAAGCCCAGTGCCAAGAGATCGAAGGGCGTGGGACGGGATGTATGGAATTACCAAGTCTGATAAGTAACAGGGCACAAGCTGTGTAGAATTTTATACATTAGTAACAGAACCTTAAAATCAGATCTAACATGGATTGGGAGCCAATGTAGAGATCCCAAAATGGGGGTCATATGGTCATATTGTCTAGTTTTAGTCAAGGTTCTTGCAGCGGCATTCTGAACGAGCCGAAGTTTTTCATACTCATAAAAACTACTCATAAAAAGTTTTTTTATACTCGTGTGAGTGTGTGTTAACGCAAGTATGTGTGCATTTGTGTTTGCGCACACTTGTGAGTTGTGCCTGTGCCCATAAGAACATCGTGTACTGTTTTGTAGTACTGTGTTCTCAATGTATGCAGCCACAACCACAGAGAGAGATTACCGACGTGGCATCGAGTGGCATCAATAGTTCCAGCATCACACAGCTGAAGCAAAGGTGCCTGCAGTCTGCAATACAGTGAAGAACAGGAGGGTGTACTAAACATGACGTGTGCGCAAAAAGTCCATATCCACCCATACTGTACATGCAAGCTAAACATACCCATATAGGGTTGGTGCATACACTGTGAACAAGCCCTAGTCTTTGGTCGGCTTACATAAGACATCATCAAGGACAGGCGACAACCAGCAATTTACTTTAATGTACATGCTTCATTTAATGTGGTTATTCTAACAAACAGACATTGTTTTATTTTAAGCTGTAAATGGAATCCTATAGTCTCTTTGAATGTTTTAATGACAATGGACCTGCCACATACTTAAAGAACGTATGTAAAGAAAGACACAGAACTTAACATGCCTGCTCATGTGTTTAAATGAAATCTAAGTGATTGGTGAATATACAAAGCCTCCCATTAATTTCCTGTGCTTCGGGCCAAATAAAACTAGCTGTCAATGAGAGCAGTAAGTAGGATTTTGACACGTCAAAATATCAGTAATATTCACACTTGTATCTTAAGAATGCTATTCAGGCAAAATTGGACATGTTGTGACATACAGTAGTATTGGTGTGTGTGTGTTTGTGTACTTCTGAGCGCACATGTGCTTGAATATATATTTGTGATTTTATTATGCAGTGCTGGCCCGTGGCCATTCAACCTTTACTCATTGTGAATAGAATCTCTTCACCCGACTCCAACCTGGCTTCCAGCTCTTCTTGTGTCACATTCAAAACACCTTACTGGCATCTAGTGAAACAAAGAGGTACTGCATCCACCTGATGCAGGGCTGCCAGTGGGGAAGATGGAGAACTGTTTACAAGTGGCATTTGTCCCTAATTAAAAGCAGCACTTGTTGGAGCACTTGGTCTGCAGAAGGACTGGCATCCACAGTGACACAAGCTGGGCCGCTGATTTTTCGGTAAGCCTCCTCCACTCTGAAAAAAAACCCACACACACACACACAAATACACATACACAGACGTACAGTACAGTACATATACATATGCACACGCACACAGACACACATGTTGGTTAAGAAAAACTAATACAACAAAGATAATAGTGCAGAATTAATAAAAACAGCATAAAACAAGGAATCTTCCCATTTTATCTGAACTTTAATAATCTGTTGTCAGAATAACGTCAAGTATTGTACCAGTTCACTGTTTTGGTGGGCAATACTGACAGTGATGAAACGCGAAACATCTGAGAAATATCTGAGAAACAACACAGATGGCTCGGAGCGCAACCATTTCCTGGCGCGAAATGATCAATGGTTCCTGTGTAAAAAGGCATCACAGCGACGTGATTGACTGAGTCTGTGGAATCCCTCTCTCTTTCTCTCTCTTGGTGGTAGTCATCTCCCTCCGTCTTCAACCTCTGCTGCCTCAACATCTGGCCGTTCCGTGCCGAAAGGCCATTATGTCATGACAGAGAATGAATGAAAATAGCCATCGACCTGTCTGCCTGGCGACCGGCCTGGCCCAGCAGTGCCTGTGAGTTTAGACCAGCTTAATGGAGCACAGCAGCTCAACACCTAATCACCTGTTCCCTCTCATCAGCCGCTTCCCCCACGGGACGGTAATTGATTGTTAAGTGTTTGATGGGTGAGACGAAGACAGAGGAGACCTGACTCAATGAAATGCAGAGTACAGTCTGTAGCCCAATGTGTGTGTGTGTGTGTGTGTGTGTGTGTGTCTGTCTGTACTCCTGTAAGAACATTGGTTGACCATCCCTGTGCAAGTTTTTTGTGTAAGGAATTGGAGCCGTTTTCTTTAGAAACCGTACAACTTTTGCCAACACGTGTCACATAGTTAGAGTATATGTATTAGTATATATATTACTACCTATTGTACAGTTATACTCTACCCAGATTAGATTACTGTGCAGAAGCCGTCTGTTGTGTGTGTGTGTGAGTGTGGATTACTGTTTGTGGTTGTGTGTGTGTATGCATCTGTGTGTAAGAATATGTCACTGTATGTCTTTGCATGTGTGTATCTATACATGTACTGTTTCCATACTACGGGACTTACTTGAGCCTGAAAAGGTGATTGTGGTCCAGCTCCTGCTCCTCCTCAGTCTGGCCCTGACCTCTGTCCTGTAGCCTTTTCCTTCTCTCCTCGGGGTCCAGGGTGAGCAGGACCACCAAGCTGGGCTGGAGCAGGTCCCCGGGCCAGCAGTACACCTCCGAACCCTCTGATGGAAGGTGACGGACTGGGCCGCTCACCGCTGTGGCAATTGCGTAGGCTGCTGTGCTGTGCCAGTATCTGGGGACAGATGATGGATGGATGGATGGATGATGGATGGACAGATAGTGGATGGATGATGGATGGATGGATGGACAGATGATGGATGGATGGATGATGCATTGATGAGTGAGTGGATGGATGGATGGGTGGGTGGGTGGATGGATGGATGGATTCATGGATGGATGGATTCATGGATGGGTGGATGGATGGATTCATGGATGGATGGATGGATGGGTGGGTAGATGGATGGATATACTAAGAGTGATAAAGTATTGACTCCTTTGCTCCTTCTGACTCTCTGGTCCCTGTGCAATTTCATTCTATTCTATTGTATTCTACTCTGTTCGATCCTCTACAATTTCGTAAAAGAGCAACAAAAGGTCACAAAACGGGCAAACTTGCTCCAGCAATCATAGGTCCCACCTCAGACTTCTCAGCTGTCTTTACCTGTCAACGATGACAGGTGTCTGCATGGCCTCCTGGCCTATTTGTTCGGCTGTGATGTAGTTCCCCAGGGCGTAGAAGGCCCTGCGGATGAGGGGCGGCTCCTGATCGAAGCGGGCCCTCCAGGGGGACAGACACTGGGGAGGGGATCGAAGCAGGGTGGCCCCCAGAGCCTCCCTCAGAGACTCAGTCAGCGTGGTCTTACCTGTGATGGAGGAGAGAGGAAAAGAGACACCTCGCAAACAAAGAAGACAAACACAGAAAAGCGATCACAACAACACCACGTAGGTCAGCTGGCCGACCGTGACGTTTTTCAGTGCAAAAGAGTGCCATTTGTTTGATTTATGTATCTTTATTTGTGCCTGTGCTATTGGTAAAAGGACTACAGTGGTTCTTAGGGATCTTAACTGTCGGCCACATATCTCCAGTACTCCAGAAGTTTCGTAAAGAGTGTTGGGTGAGCGAGCTTTTCGATAAGCCTTTTTTACAGATGCATAACTTTTCTGAGGTCATGATACATGATATCATATTAAGCAGAGCTCATTGGCAGATAATGGCATTAGCAGACAAAGTCACTTCAGGAAGACATCTATACATCATACTGAGCAGATATTCATTTATGAGGTAATGGCATTAACCTGTAGCGTCCAGTCCTTCTATGACGATAACGGGGAAGTCTGGTTTGTGTCTGGCCTCCTGTCTCTGGTCCACCAGCTTCAGTACTGCCTTAGACTCAAGGATGATGTCACGACACTACAGACCAGACCGATTTGAAGAGTTAAAATCACTTGCTGTCAGAGACCACGGGAGAAGTCGGTGGGGGTGGGGTTTCAAAGGCAGTGGTACACACACACACACACATTTACACTGCCACACATACAGGGTTGGGTAGTAACAGATGTAATCAGATTACAAAAAATGAGTAACTATAATCAACCCAGATTACATTTGAAAAAAAGACGACAGTTGTTGCTTGTTATTTGCATTGAAAATGTTTTGAGATGTTTAAAGAGAAAAAATAATATTTGTGGAACTCCAAGTTTTGTCTGCCTCCATTTATTTACTGTAAGGTATATTTATTTCGAAGTATTCATATTATATGACGTTTTTTGTACGTTTCCAATGGATTACGTTACTAATTACAAAAATTGCCATGTAATTTGTATTCAGTAACTGACTACATTTCAAAGTAATCTGACCCAACCCTGCACACACATCTCCACCTTGAACGTTGAGATACCGGGAAGTGAGGAGGCCTACGGTGTTATCCCTCTCTCCACCACACGAGGGTACCCTTTTGCCAAATACCTTGCATAACACACAGGTAGGCTAAAACAATACATGGCTTGTTTGTGTAATGAGTCAAAACATTTTCGCAGTACGAACATTGGACTACGAGACTACACAAACCTCCTGGAGAACCTGATAGGCATCCTTAAAACTGTAGAAAACATCAGAGTTGATGATGTTGAGAGTGGATGGGTGATAGTCGGGCGCTTCGGAGGGCACCACGTAGTATTCCTCGGACACGCCCCCTTGCCTCCCCGCCTGGGACCACAGTTGTTGCGACCACAACATACCGTCTTCTCTCCGCCAGTATGAACACACCAACACGGGGTCGTTCTGTACCAGGTCACTCAAAACCTGCTCGGTGGGGCCGGACAACTCCGACGCGTCCTTTAAGAAATACCCCTTGATAAGCGAGTCTTTGACGTCGGGTAGAAACGAAGTCGTGGCCAAAAGTTCACATTCGGAAGGCAACGCTTTCCGCAGTTTGTCTTTCAGGTCCCCGTAGAATTTAGCTCTTTGGACTCTGTCGTCGCCGCAGACAAAAAGAGAGTAACATCTTTCACGTTCACGCACGTTTCTGAACACCTCCGGTACTTCTTTCTGTTGTGTTTCTTGAAGAGCAAAGTAGAAGGACGCAGATCTGTCCAGCTCCACCGAGAAAACACGAGAAGACCACTGACCAAGTAGAGGCGCGACGCGTCTCGCCATCTCAAAACAAGCTGAATAATCGGCTTCGAAACTGATGAACAGATAGATAAAGAAATAACAAACAGGGTGCAAACCGGTAAACGTTGCCAGTGGCGACTGCGTTCCATCCTTCCTTACGTAACGATATTCAGGCGCAGAGAAAACGAAACTCACCGCGCGTTAGACGAGAGAAACGAAACCTCCCGCCTGCGTTTTCAGCGTAGCTTACGTTGTTGACGGATCTGGGCCGTACGCTACGTTGTTAATCTTTTAAGCATTATAGTGACACAAGCTTGCCAGATTCCTAAAGTTTCACTTCTACTGAAAAAGGGAGCAAAAAATCTTACACAAAGGACATTTTTTGACACATTTATTGATAGGAAAAGATAAAAAAGGACCAGGCGGACTGTTATAATTGCAGTATTAAGGGTTAAGCAACGTGCTTACATTATTGCAAGGTTATACCTTGGTCGTGTGCTGTCTTGGGTGCATTTTGGACTTAGTAGCCTAATTATGCCATTGTAACACATTGTACGTGTGTTTTATAGCTGGGCCTATTTCAATTCCATAAATAAAATATGATCACTTGAACCGCACAGCTGACTGTGTGTAGTTTCGATTTCGTTGTTTGTAAACAGAAACTGCCAAGGCAGCAATCGTTAATTTCGTTTCAGCGATGTCAGGTGACCTCACCGTCAACGCAGCCCTTACTTTAAGACGCGTCCCTGCCCTCCGACTAACACCATACATGTACAGTCATAAGTCGAAGATGCTTGTTTCCTCTCAAGTACCCTCTCTGAAAATGCTTCTGCAGCTCTGCATCAGCACCGTGCGCTGCATCTTCACAAGTCTCTTCTCAGAAATGGGTTATTGGATCACAGGTTTTCTCGGTCTGCATGAGAAAGTCGTAGGTTTGGGTGAAACAGCTGCACCTGTTAATGGGAAACCGGATCAGAATAACGAAGGCGGAATTGCAACGACTCCAACAAGTGTTAATTATCATTTTACGCGCAAGTGCAACTATAGTTGCGGGTTTTGTTTCCACACAGCTAAAACATCTTTCGTCCTGCCATTGGAAGAAGCAAAGAAAGGTCTCAAACTTCTGAAAGAATCAGGTAAATTTGACATATTACAAAAACTCTTAGGGTAATTACTTAAAGATCACATATTTAACTTTTGTACTTAACCAAACAGTTATATAAATATAAGACATCCATAGATACAGTATAAATATGCTGATCTGATAATTCGGCCTATTGCTATTCCCGTAATAAAAATGGATTACCTATTTATCTCTAATTTATTTCCGTGTCGTCTAACCCCTTGGACGCTAATGTCTTTATTTTATTCCTTAGGCATGGAAAAGATAAACTTCTCTGGGGGAGAGCCTTTCTCTCACGGAGACTTTCTGGGGAAGTTAGTCCAATATTGTAAGCAGGACCTTCAGCTTCCAAGTGTCAGTATCGTCAGCAATGGAAGTATGATCAGAGAAAAGTGGTTCCAGAAGTATGGTAAGAATTATCACTCCTATTATCAAACCGCAAATATACCACCTATTTAGAGAGGTCTGTTTTGTTGTTGTTTTTTTAATTTATTTTCTGCGTTTTTTGTACTCTACAGTAGGTGGCAGCATTGCTACAATATGTGGAAAAGGCGTTAATTTGTTTCATCTGAACTGAAAATAAGATCTATCTATCTATCTATCTATCTATCTATCTATCTATCTATCTATCTATCTATCTATCTATCTATCTATCTATCTATCTATCTATCTATCTATCTGTCTGTCTCAGGTGACTATCTGGATATCTTGGCCATTTCCTGCGACAGTTTTAATGAAGAAACCAATCAGCTGATCGGCAGAGCTCAGGGCAGGAAGAGCCACCTCGACAACCTCCACAAGGTCCGCAACTGGTGCCGACAATATCAAGTGGCGTTCAAGATCAACTCGGTTATCAACACCTTCAATGTGGATGAAGACATGAGAGATCAAATCACACAGCTTAACCCTGTCCGCTGGAAGGTAGAGTAGTGTGTGTTGTGCGTGTGTGCGTGCTTGTGTGTGTGTGTGTGTGTGTGCACACCCTCACAGTCTCTACTTTTGATGTTCAGGTGTTCCAGTGCTTGTTGATTGATGGGGAAAATGCAGGGGATGACGCCTTGAGAGAGGCTGAAAGGTTTGTCATCAGCCAGCAACAGTTTCAGGACTTTTTGGATCAACATAGCAGCATCAGCTGCCTTGTGCCTGAGTCCAATCAAAAGGTATGAAATTCGCCTGGAGCTCATTAAGCTGAAGATTCTAAACTGTACAATAATAATATGACTAATGCCTAATATGAATAATATATGTTTTGTGGGATATAAATGGTAAAATGGCTTGCCAGCTACAAGTTTTGCACTCTTATGTCAAACCCAACTGAAAGGTACAATTGTAAACATTGTGCAGTGTGCTGCAGCAGTGTGGCAAGCATGTAAAATATCTGACTTCTGTGATGGTTGTATCTGTAGGGTGTAATTATATTAATTGTGCTTGTCTTTTCAGATGAGGGACTCCTACCTCATCCTGGATGAATATGTAAGTACAACAGTCCTCATTACTGGATACTGCTATATGACACCTTTATCACCACCTTAATCAGTGTTGACGTTTAAAGGACATACAACTTTCTGTACATACAACATGACTCGTTATTCTGTTATAATGGCTGGCCTATTAAGTTTGGACAGCATTAGTGTTTTAAAGGTGCTATCTGTAATATGTTAAATATTAGTATAATGGTGATGGGTTGAAAGCTTCCCCCTTCTCTCTGTTTTGATTGTTCCTCAGTGGTTTCCCTCTACTTTCTGGTGCTTCTGTGCTTCCTGTTTTGGTTTGTTATTGTGGTTCACCTCATTTAACACTACAGTGCTCATTTTACAGATAGCACCTTTAAGTAGTAATAGTTTATGCTCCAATACTGTGAGAGATTAAATATATCCATAAATGATTGGTCTAAATCTTTAACCAGAGCTGAACAGTTGAAGTTTAGCTGCTATTTGTGATATCCTGACTACCAATAGTGCACATTACAACAACAAGCCGTTACAGTTCAAAACAAGCCTGATTTTTCCCCTCCCCCGCAGCACCTCTCCGTTGCTCCTCTTCCCTGTTCCCTATAAACATGGTTTAGAAAAGAGGGAATATCAACGAAATTAAGATCATTCACTGAAATTTCACATAGCTTTCTTTGTATGTTATGTTAAAATAAACATAAATGAACATAAAAAATATACATAACAGCTTTAAGGGGTTTTGATTTGTTATCTTTTTAGGCAAAAATTACATTAAATAGTTATATTTTTCCATTAAAATATTAGAAGATATGTTTGAAGGATTTTTTGAAAACAATTGAATAACAGCAAACTAACTGTATTTGATGAGCTATGACATGTATCTACTGAAACACCAAAACCATTATTGTTTGCTCTTTTCCAGATGCGTTTCCTGGACTGCAGAGAGGGAAGGAAGGACCCGTCCAAATCCATCCTTGATGTTGGTGTGAAAGAGGCCATTCGCTTCAGTGGCTTTGATGAGAAGATGTTTCTAAAGAGAGGAGGGAAATATGTGTGGAGTAAAGCTGACATGCAGCTGCAGTGGTGAAATTCAGCTAGTCCAGTATTTAGCTTAACCCTACTGGTGTGGTTGCTAATTTGCACTGATTATTTATTCTTGTCTTGTTACTTCTAAAGCTAAAGAATGTGTGGCCATAGTCTGTTGGACGTTTAAAGCCACTACAGACAGCATGCTTGCTTAAGTTTCCTGCTCGCTAGTGTAAAGAATTTTTTTTTTTATTGCATAATGTGATGGCTATGGAAGAATGACACCATCACCATTAAGATTGGTTCCTTAGAAACTTTGCTTTCACTATTAAATTTGGTTTGCCACTGGTATGATCACCCACAAAAATGTAAACATCGAATTAAGGCACAAAGGAAGTGTGTCAACCAAAACAGGAAGGACGCTAAATTTTGTCCCATGATAGCCTACAATTTGCTGTTATCTGTGAGCTACTACTAATATTTTGACATATTTTCGACAGCGACATAAAAATCATACCAATAGGAAATTTAAAAAATCACCAAAATCAAAATTTCAATGTCTTGTCTGTGGGTGTGCAACACTTAAACACTTTAAAAGCATAACTGAGTGGTTTGTCAGTTTGTGATGTTTGTGATGGTTTGTCATGTTTTATTGTTGTATATACTGTTTTTCTTTTTTACATAATACATTTTAATTATTGTTCCTTTTGAACAATATTGTGCTACTTATATTTTTATATGTTGATAAAGGACTCAATGTACCATATGTATAGCTGGTGATAAAATATAGTTTGATTACAAAAAAATAAATAAAATGAAAATGAAAACCTCTCCAAATGTGTTAAATGTTTAATATACCCCATCTCCTATGATTGGTTGGTTGAATTTATTTGATCAATGCAAAACTATACAAACTGGCATACAGAATTATTTTATTATCAGGATAACATAGTGAGGCAACTTACTTTCTTTTTGGCCCTCCAATTCCAATTTGGCCCTCCACTTCACATCATATTTAAAACAGTATAACCCCCCCCCCCCCCCACCACCACCACCAAAAGTGGTACTCCAGATTATGCGGGCAAGTCATACGGGGGGGTGTAACGAGGCACACTGTCCTGTGTGTCAAAATCATGGCAGTCGTATAATCATTTAGTTTTATCTAGCATAAACTATTCAACGCGTATTTTAGTCTGTTGACACAATCTGCTTGTAAAACGTAATAAAACAGTCAATAGCGTCGTTTGGACGGCAAGCGGCGCTCTCGGTCGTGAGATACGCAGACTGGATGCGTTTCTCAAAGCGGCAGCGCAGAACTGAAGAGACAGGAACGCACTCAGACAAATGGCGTCCCTCCTGTGCGAAGCAGCTGATTCCCCGCTGAGGAAAGCAGCAGGAACGGTGTAGAGGTAAACACACCACCCACGGATCTTTTTTTGCAACATGATAGCCTATTGTTTTATGCGGGATTTCTGGAGCAGGCTGATTATTGGACGTTGTGCACTCTACAGTAACCGAGACTAGACCGCGGTTCCTGTGTACATTTCTACTGTCAGTCAAAAAAGACTGACGATACTGACGTTTGCATCTTACGTTTTCCTCTTTTTGTTATTTTACTACGACCTTTTTTCGCTGCTGATTATTGACCTTTCACCGATCGTACGCTCTGTAGGCTACAGTAGCAGGTCAGATGTTTCCACTTCGACGTTGGAGGGTCACATCACCCAATCTGAGATATTCTGATAGTCCGACTAGTTGGCCACCTCTTCGTTAATCCAATTCAGGAGATCTGTTCGGCTTGGGCGGCGGTAGCTTTACAATCCTTCCTGAGGTTATCCCATCAAGACGGCGTTATCTCAAAAAGCCAGGTAATGTTTTGTGCTTTCAATCCCAACATTTGCATGCACACAACGACAAATTGTCTGTTTTTATCATCTGTAAATTAGTGCATGTATACCGTTAACGAACTGCAGTCACATGTTGGCCATTTCTTCTTTTTTTGTGCAATAACCTATCCTGTATTGGCTAAGATCTTGTTATCACTACAGGCTACCCAAGCCTAATTTTCAAGCCAAATAACCATGTGTTTGTTCTTTTTTGGAGAGAACTATTTCAGTGAATACGTAAGACAACACTAGCTGATAGGAAACTTAAGCATATGCCTACCGATTCAGTATCACACTAGTAAGCATTTTGCTTGTGTGTGTGTACTTGACACTGTAACTACCTCAATGCTCTGTAATTGCCCCATTACTAGTTAAAGTGCGTTATTGTTCTCAATATTATACACCTACTCTATTCTTCATTGGAAGGCTACAGAGTGTTGCATCTCAACTTTCCAAAGACATTTTCACAAGCACAACATGCTTGGAGTGGATGGCAGCAATGAGCTCAGAAAGGTCACTCAGTGCCATGCCATTTCCATTTTAAGCAGCAGGTCCCAGCTCTAGGCCACAGTCAGATTAGGTACAGGCATGAAACCCAGTTGCTAGACAAACAGCATTTCTGCAGTCATTGCTGGCCAAGGCTGACAGTGCTGTGATACACAAGGTCCATTTCAAATGTATATCCCATCTCTGTGTTATTATCTCTCACTCTGTAATTGGCTGCACTCCCTCCCTTGAGGTGGGCTGACATGTTTGTATCCTACAGAGGCTGACAGTGCTAATCTGTGAAGTATGATGTCTCTTTCTAAGTTACATCCTGCTCAAGCTCACAACACAAAAACACAGAGACTTTGTGTCTCTAAAATGTCATGTTATTATTCTGGAAAAATCTGGTCGATTTTACTTTATTTTTCATACAGTATTTAAGTGTCTGTCTTTGTCCCACATTCATGAACATCTACAGAATTGGGAATACAATGTTCTCGCAAGGACAACAACAATATGTATTTCTAAGATTCATCCTATCAGTACCGATGGCTCTCACATCGTTAGTAATTGATTACCCCTCAGAATTGCTTGGCGCTTGCTGTGCTAGCAAGACGTTCTGTTCCTTGAACACACACACACACACACACACACACACACACACACACACACACACAAATACACAAGTTAAACTGAGTAAAGCACAGATTGAGTGTGACATAAATGAAGGCGAGGCTGTGGGGTTTTTCCATTCTCCCCAGGAACAAGTCATTCCCATCAGGGAATAAACACATCCAGCCTCTCACTGTCATAGATTTGTTCAATTCGAGACCAAGATGGTTTGTAGAAATAACAATGTACTTGTGGAGTGGTCCGGCAGTCATCCCACACCCAGAGGGAAGAGATGAGTTTGCCTAATAGAGAAGGAACGGGGGTGTTCGTTCAATGGGATGTGGTGAGGTTACGATGCCCATAACACAATGTACCTGCCTGTCCAGAGGGAGAGAGCACGCATACACAACCACACACATACATACTGTATATGTACATGCTAACACACGTGCAGCTAATTCTAGTGCTGGCCGTTAGCACAAAAGTCCAGGTGAATAAACATTACCTTAGCTTGTATGTTACTTGCTTCTTTCATGTGGACAAAGACTGGCTGTATTTGGTTTTGGTATGCTGTGTTGCTCTAGATAGCACAGGCACCCTTTCAGTAATGAGTGCTTAGCTTATTGCTCAATGTGTAACTAAGTATTTCATGGGCATGTCTGACCTTGGCATTGCCATGTAGTCTACAGTGAATGTGCTGCAGTTTTAAAAATATCTCTGCTGAAATGTTTCTGCGATTATGATGATAAGGCTGTTTTTGGTGGATCAAAGGGGTGTTATGATTGCGGTTGATTTAGTGGAAAGTCTGGATTGTTTTACACTGAGTCAACTTTCAGTGCTTTGCTTCATAACACGTAACACGGTAACACGTATAAAACCATATACTACTGGGCTGTAAACTAGCTCTTAGTTTTGTGCTGTAAAACAGCACATAAGTAAACATATCTATCATATAATATCTATCTTGATGATGGGTCATCAACTCAGTATATAATATATGTTCTCTACTCTACATGGATCTAACTACGGATCAAAACTATATCATTTGACAAGTGAATGTATTTGTTAAATTGTTGGTTTGGCTTCAAGTACACCTTTCAGGCCCTAGCGTTTAGAGGACTTCACTTCCCATCGAGTTGTAATCACACAAGTGTGTCTGGAGAACAAAAGGGGAGTCCTGCTCAACCCGGTTTTACATTTTAAATCATTCCTCGGCAAATGCTTCAGATTCAGAAAGCTCCGATCCTGTGTCTTTTGTTCAGTTCTTGAACTAGTTATCAGTCTATTCTAGAGTCATAACTCTGGTCTATTCTAGATCACAGAGCAGCTAATTTTAAGGCGCTTAGGCGGTCTGAGACGGAGGTGATCTAGAAATGTGAAACCCTTTCTGGTTAAACACAGACACTCACTTCAGTAATTAAAACTAAATTACCGTCAGTTCCTTTTTTACCTGGTAAATCTTGTTAGACTGGTCTTGCTGACTTGGGAGGGCTTGTGAAGACACGGCAGCACAGAAGGCGCCGTGGTTAGTTTTAGCCCTTATTTCGACAGACAAACTCATCCCTCTCAGGTCCGTAGTGCGGTATTTTGCTCATCTCAAATCATACATCAAATTGAGTAAAGCATATTTGTGTAGAAGTCAGGGTAATCTGACCTCGGGGGTTAGTAGCGTTGGCTTTGTGCAGTCAGGTTGTCAAGGATTACGCAACAGTTTAAATGCCATTTGCGTTCAGTAGTGTTGCGATGGGGTATTGTGGGGGATTGTCTTCACACCGGAGAGTCAGGAATGCAATCATTTCTGTGTTGGTTCCTGAAAATGATGTTCATTTGCTCAGGGGAGTGCTTCTGCTCTCTGTGTGTTATGGCTTGTATCCAGGCAAACAGTTAGGACGGTGTTAGGATGAGATGGGGATCGTTATGAGAGCATTATGTCATACTTGTCTGTGCCATGCCTCTGCAATCCAACCGCTTGGCATTTTGGAGTGATCTTTCAGGCAGGTAGGTCTGGTAAAATGAGACTCGGTTATGTAATAAATGCGCCACAGATTCCGCTGACTGTCGAACAGGGTGTGACATTATACTTTATAGGATTTGGCCTTTCAAAAAAAAAGTGTCAATTTCAGCAAGCCCATGGGGGTTGTGCATGTCGTAGAAAAAAACACAGGTAGAAATGTATTTTCAATTATTTATTTTCAGCTAAAGCGAACAGACGGACAAGATTGTGAGATTTTGATTTTGGCGACCCCTTGAGTTTCCTAATGGTATTGGATTTTGTCCTTGTCACAAAGACGGCAAACGATTTACAACTAAAGGCTGGAGTAACGTCGGCACATATGCATGCATTTTTGAGCCCCCTCCACCGTGTGCATAACTGCCTGCCAACATAGTAGCACGTTGTGTTTACAAAACTAAAATACACAGGAAAGGCCTGAAATCCGGGTTCCAAGTTGCTCCTCGGAACTCTCCATCTCTATGCTTCAATATGAAGAGTTTGTTATGTTCATATACCTGTCGTTCTCTGTTGTTTTGGTTCTGTGTGTGTTGACGTCATGCTACTAGATATCTTTCTATCGGATATCATTCCCTGCTCAACCAGTGGTTACGACACCGGGGACAACGGCGCGACTCGACACAAAGTTAGAATTTGGGAGGTGTGCACGTCGGTTGCTCTGCGAGCCTCTGGGAGCGACAATTACCCACAAACCCCTTCTCCATGTCTATGTACACAGATTTTTACATGTACCTTCGCTGAAGTATATCCTGGCCTTAAGTAGTAGCTTATAGATAACACCGAATTGTAGGCAAGACAAGATTTATAGCCATAGCCATTACACTATGCAATCAAAATTAATTTCATAATGATATGTTCCTCTATGTATTGGCTTTAAATAAAATGTCTAATTGAATATTGTTAATTATCAAAACTGTGGTTTTGTTTTATATTATTTATACTGTACTACACTTAAACAAGATCTATACTTTGTTGGAACATTATGGCCAAACGTATATCCCATCTATTCCCTGTGTTATTATCTCTCACACTGTAATTGTCTGCACTCTTTCCCCTGAGGTGAGCTAACTTGTTTGTAGCCTACAGAGGCTGACAGTGCTAATCTGTGAAGTGTGATGTCTCTTTCTAAGTTACATCCTGCACTATGAATGCAAACTATTGTCAGCATCCTGCAGACTTTGTTTCCCGAAAATAGATTCCCTGTACCGCACTTAAAGGATAATTCCGTCCATTTTCGACCTGGACCTCATTTCCCTATATTTTCCTATCATGCCGATCAGCTATGACCAAAGTTTCATCAGTTGCTTTGTTGCAGTACTTGCAGTCTGAGTTGGCCGGGCTCGCTAATCTCCAATACCGTCCTTTGGGGCAATCGCAAACTCCAAAAACTGAATCCCCAAACCACCCAAAACATATCCTTTTCAAAATGGTGACTCATCCAGCAGTGATACATGTCTGTACATAGATGTTATTGAAAAAATATCGTACAGTTTTGATACTAGTTTGGTTGCTTCATAATTTCCTTGTTTCTCTTTGCTGTTTGCTGGTATACAGGCATTGGGAGAGAAAGGCTAAGATGGCATCAAAACTGTCAGTATGATAGGAAAATATAGGGAAATGAGGTCCAGATCAAAAATGGCCTGAGTTATCCTTTAAAAGAGCTCTATACTTTGTCACAATTATAAGGCCAAAAGGACCTGCCCATTTGTTAAGCAATGATAGATACATACTGCCTGTCATACAAGGGGGGCAGGCGCCAATGTTTTGCTGTTTAGAAAACTACAACACTTCCAATGCCTTGAAAATGTAGTATGTTTTATTCTTGGCGAAAAGGGGTACACTGCAAAGATTGTACTCTATATATACCCATCTCTATCAACAAGCCTAAGGCAAGGCTGAGGCAGTGCTGTGGATTTAGAGTGCGAGGCCTGTAATATACCTTCCAAATGTCAACAGACCTTTCATCTACTGGATATCAGGAATAACCACAAACCCCATTCTGCAGATCCTAAGGCTTACAGGGGCTTTCGTTTTTTTTTATGACTGAGGAGGAATATAACGTGTCTGAATGTTAGCTAACAACGCTATTATAAGGCCATGCAGCCGTAAATGCACATACACAGTGCGCTTATATAATTTCATCAGTGAAAAGGATGATTGCTTTGATTAGATGAATGTGAGCATTGCTCCTAGCGCTCTTTTTGAACCTGTCACCATGGCGTTCTGTCTCTTTTCCCCGCTCTTTTGATATGTAAAGTCATGCAGAGACCTCTGCCTTTTTGGAGTGTGCCTGGTCCTCACTTGAAATGGGGTTTTTCATCCTTTGTGCGTGTGCATCAAACCCAACAACAGGACGCCTGCGTGTTTCCTAAGGTAGTTTTTGGCTTCCTCCTTCCCGTCCCCCCCCCTGCGACGCGACTCGGGAGACTCGGGAGACTCGGAGACCGGGCCTGCTTTATATGTCAGCAGCTGGCCCACAGCGGAGGGGCGGGGGCAGAGAGTGTGAGAGACAGAATATGCTGTCTCGTGTGTAAAATCTTTTATTTTTCACTTAGTCATCTGTACTAAGTGTGGTGTGAACTGGGAAAGAACCTGCTGTGGTCGGCCTTATGCTAGAATGTCTAAGCCACAGAAAGAGTAATGAACAGGAACGAGAGGGGGCCTGTATCAAACACCCATAATCAATACAGTCACTGTGTTATGCATCCACACATGTATAGTGTAACTAAAATAAGTTGCATCAAAGCTGTCATGTTCGTTCTCAACTGATGTTATGGGATGTGCATTTAGTAATTGTAACATTGCTATAGTCTGTGTATTTTGCATGGTATCATGTGGTATTTGTTGTTGTACAAAGCATTTTCCAGTTTACAGTATATCATAGCAGTCACCACTTTAAAAAGATGCTATTACTTGTACATTCCAATTCATTTGTATTGATAAGTAGATAAATTCAGCAACGCTGCGCGCTCGACATGTTCCGATGCCCTCTTGCCACCGCAGACGCCATCGAAACCGCACGGCAGTGTTTAGCAGGAGCAGCTGACTTGGCACGTTGGCGCATGTTTCAGTGTTCACTTTACACTGACGCTGTTTACTCGAGTTCCCGAGATGGCACAAAACATCTATGTCCTTGAGCTGAGGTTCCTTTGTTTAAAACAGCCACTTTTCTGTTTTCATTTCCCCGACTCAGCCATTTCTGAAATTTCTCGTGAATTGTTTAGCTCTATTACTCTTTGTGAGAATGCCACTACCATATCCCACAGATTAGTCTCTGAGTGCCTCTCTGTTAAAGTGGCTGTCTCCTCCTCCCTCAGAGTGACCATGAAGACTCTATTGTCCAGTAGAGTCAGAGCAGTGCTCCTCACGCGGCAGTCACCCTCGCTAGTTCTAGAGCGCTAGTCGTCTCAAATAATAATAATAATAATTTAGTAGAAACAACGTTTCTATTAAATCCAGCTGTCTTGGAGAGATGAAAGCTCACAGAAAGTTGTACAATTTGAATTGCTCAATGCAGTGGAATCACTTGTGGTGTTAAGACAAACGCCTGTGTTCAGCCACAAGTCTCTCTTTACACCCTACACAGTAGATGCACTTCCTTTGGGCTTTCCAGGTCATCACGTGTTCGCTTATTGTCCTCTTTGGTCCTTTTATGCCCTTTTCTAACCAGCTCAGTTCCTCTATCCTCAACCGTAAGTGTTGCTCTGTGGCTGTTTACTGGTGTTTTCATCCTGTGGATTTGTCCCAAAGGTTTTGTTATTTGTGTGTGTGTGTGTGTGTGTGCAAATGTATGTGTAGTGAAGCTGTTGTAGTCTGAAAGGATACTAGGGAAGTGGTCTGTAGCCTGAAAGGGATTCAAGGTCAACTGCACACTGGATGCTCTAGCTTCTTTGAAACATAGCAACCACTGTATGTATGCGTAGCATTGGCCTTTGCCTGTTGGAGCTGTGTGTGTGTGTGTGTGTGTGTGTGTGAACTGACTGCTTAAGAGTGCTGTTCTGTGTGGCTGTCTCCACTATATCTGTCTATATATTTGAACATGTGCTTAAGAGAGTCTTATTTACAACAAGACATGCGTTGAGACTATGACTGTCAACACCCAGCAGGAAAAGTCTACAACAAAAGAACTCATTAGCAGGTAAAATGTTAAAAATGTTCAATTATTTTAGATTTGTTTATTACTTGTCGTTATAATCATGTAGCAGAGCAGACATTTGAAAGGGATTTTGGAATCGTGACATGTAATTGTCCATGTCACGTAACGGTCAGCCATGTAGCATTTTATTTTGTCAGTCAACAGATGACATAAGCTCTTTAGTAGATTCAGGTATGCCGCTGTTGAGAGATGCATAGACAGATTGTCAGCAGTGTTGACCCCGTGCTCAGACTTTCTGTCAATAGAAATAGGCTCATTGCTGCATGCCTGTCTTCTTCACTTAGCTTTTGAGACACTAACGCGAGCCAAGAGGCTTTTTGGAAGGGGGAGAGCTTGCCTCTTCTAGCCGCTTAGAGCGTTGTTTTAAGTACTCAGGCAATTGGCAAGACATGGTTTTATTTCTACTGCTATTGTCTCAAATGAGGAAGTTCATTTTTGCAGTTTTTTTTTTTCTCTGTGTTTATTGCGAGATTCTGTATTCTTTGCGCTATGAAGAACTGAATGTCCTCACTTGTCTTAGTCCTCTAGCCCTGGACAATGAAGGTTCTGTAGGCGAGAATTACTGTACATTGTTCCGCTTCTTGTCTTTGCAACAGGGTCCGTCTTCAACCCGAGTGCTTTTGCTCTGAAGACATTGCTCTCCAAATTGTAATTGCATCAATTAGTCTTTGGGCGCTTTCATTCCTCTGAGATCAAAACAGCAGCTTTTTGTTCCTTGTCGCTCTGCTCTGTGAAGTCACTTCCACTGTATGTGGATCCTAGCCATTGCATGTGATAAGCATTCCAAGTAGCTTATTACAGCACCATAGAAATGGTAAAGTGTTTCAGACTGACTATGGTAGTCAGTGTAG
>OMKK01075806.1:0-13182 GCA_900302305.1 Polymixia japonica
TGCGATTAGTTGAACAGATGCCTGACAGACATGTGCTTTGCTGTGGTAAACAAGGAAGTCCACTAGCGAACTGTAGTGGGGCGCAACTAGTCTGTGAACGACAGAGAGAAACGTGATGCAAACTCGCTATAAACACGTTTGAGGCTCTAGAGGAACAAAATCCCGGACGATTTTGAAATTCCCCCCGGACACATTTTTTGGGTCTCAAAAAGAGGACATGTCCGGGAAAAAGAGGACGTCTGGTCACCCTAGCACACTGCAGCTTTTGTGTTCCCCATGCTAATTACCCCTGCTAATAGCTTCATGTTCGCACACCGCCAGCTAGCCATCGTTAGCTAGCTAGTTTGTTATCGTGAGTGAATGACAAAATGTACAGCAAACCAGCTAAGACGCAAAAAACAATAGATTCATTCTTGAAATCAAGTAATGTAAGTTGAGTTATGCTCTTTATGATAACGAAATGATGTAAAATTGATTAGCCACCTCTTAGCTAGCCTGTAGTATCATGGATTATTTGAAACCTATTGATTTACGTTTATCTAAAAGTCTAATGGGGGAGGGTCATTCCAAAAATTGTCTTACTCCTGAACATTCCATCCCCCCTTACTTATATTGATGGCTATGCCCATGGGCATAAGGCTCAACCTGTCCATGACGTTTCCCATATACAAGCTCCAGAATGTTCCTTCAGAAAAGCTGTGCCTGCTTGGGTATCATAATTTACGTTAACATCTCTCAGAACAGGGTGTGATAATTTTTTTTCTCAGAAATAAAGTGAAAATAACATGTTTTCCAATGAGTGAGTGACTGGGCTTGACTCCTCGAAGCGTACAGGTTGTACCCCAGGTATTTATTTATAACTGCTATTCTGAAGGGACTCTCAACAAATGATGAGCCTGTCAGGTGTCAGCTCCCACGTAAAGCCGACCGCAGTCTGCAGTTTGTGCGTCCTCCCTTTTCACTTTGCATTTAGATGACTGGGTGTCACTGTGGAAAAAGCACTCACTGTGACAGGAAATAATATCGGGGGCGTTTGGGCCACACTCCTCTAGTGATCTGGCCCAGCCCAGCCCTTTGACACTGCCTTCTAAATCAGCCAGGGTGCAGAGCGTTCCCACGACGACAGAGTTAACAAAAGCAACCAGAGATGCATAAGGCATCCTGGTCTAGTCACACACACCACTCTATTTCAGGAACACATCAGCAAGGGATGAGAGGGATTCTTACACATATACATATATTCACATATTCACACAAGCACACGTGCACCCACGTACACACACACACACACACACAAACTCACTCACACACATAAACCCACTGAGTAGTAAATGACCAGTGAGTGTGAGGGCTGTCACGACTGGGTGATTCCGAAGATTAGCTGCTCTCTTTCAACATGTGAGGTCAGGGCTGGTCTTGACCTCTCCTGGAATTCTCTGCCGCATACCGACAACACTGTCTTCAGGAATGCCTCAATGAGGAGAAGGGAAGTCGCAAAAGGTTTAAATTCAGATGATACCGAGATAGATATAGAGCTGTCATCATGCAGGAGACCACCCTTTTTTGAAAGCCGGTTTTGAGCCGACAACAGTGCACAGATTATTATGGTAATGCTAAGGTTGTTTGAGAAAGGGATACTGTTAGGACTTTCAAAACTCTTATTCAAATCTTGCTTGCATTTCTAATAGGGTTGGAAGTGTTCAGCCCTCATACTGTCATAGAATGGAATATTGTATGCTGAATATAGAAGAAGGGCATTTGTCGAGGATTTGTAGCTACTCTTGTTGCTCTGCTCATGTTCTTGGGGATGGCGTGGAGGTTTTGTCTGCCTGCACGAAATCCCCTGTTTGCCAGTAAGACTCTGCCCACCTGAGAGCTGCCCAGCCTCCTTCTCAAACGCATCATCAGAACATTTTGAGACTGAGTAAACAAAATTATCAACTCATCTTGAAATGCCCCCTGGATTGTATAATCAACCTTCCACTTCTAAATGAAAGTGAATTTCCCCCACTTTGATGTTTGCAGTATAAAACAGAAAAAAAAGTTAATTGGCCAACAAAATTAGGAAATTGTGTCTCGGAATTTCACAACTCTTACATATTTGATGACTTTGATGTTGAAGAGGCTTTGTCCCATTTCTGCTGTGTCTGTGTCCCTGCTTTGAGCCCCTTCGGCGGCCTTGATGTTAGGACGGTGGTGCCTAAAAGGGCTGTGACTTACATTGAGAAAGTCGCTATACAGCTGTATTGATTGAAATTGGGGGAAATTAAAGGGCTACGGTATTTTAGGATTCGATTACCATAGTTCATAGTTGAGGGTCAATGACAAGCATGTCACACTTTTCCGGTGTGACTTAAGCCTTGGCCTGAGACCAAGTTAACAACCGTTACGAAGGTGTGGTGGTCACGTACAGAAGTCACACACAGTATCCTGCTGAAACGAATCCCTCCTGTTAGTTTTGGCTTTGAACTCGTGTCCGATGACTGACCGACCTCTGCTGCAGGCGCTGTTGTTCTTCAAGCCATGACTTGGAGTCAGTAATAGAAGCCGCGAAGTAGAATACAAGTACCAGCACACAGACACACTCCCACACTCATCGCAGTGCTAGCAGGCCTAATTTCAAATTTGTATTAATTGATTTAAGGACTATGAGCTGAAGAACAGACTCCCTGGTGTTAGATGTTGCTAAGATTTCAAATAAACACCCCCCCAACTGAACTAATCTATCCAGCGGTAGCCCACTGGCTGACCCATGGGTCTTCACATCGCTCCATCAATAAACAGCATCCTAACCTTGGGCGTGCTCATGAGAGATTTTAAAAGGATTCCCTACTCTTTGAACTGACACACACAGTGAATGATGGTTCTACTGAGATGTTGTATGTTATGTATAATGGACCAAGTTGTGGGTTTTATTTTTCCTGTCTTGTTTCAAGCTCAAGGTAAGGGTGTTGTGGTGGTCGATGTGGGTTGATGGGTAGGTGGTCTTTGGCCTTCAGCTCTAGTAGACTGTTAGGGGGGAGGTCATCGATGAAATAATTTCAGAGGATATCAGTCAACGTGACATTGCTGTCACAACAGGCCTGCATGAGCCCTATCTCTTTCTCTCTCTCTCTCTCTCTCTCTCTCTCTCTCTCTTTCATCATGTCTTTCTCTTATTGCCTGAGGTAGGTTACAGGACTTCACACCTTGCGAGTATATCACCGTAGTATATGGATTGATGTCGTACTTTTATTTGGTAATATGTGCGGTCCAGTGCATTGAAATGAGGGTCTGATAGAGATTCGGAGGTTGGCTCACTACAAAAGACTAGTTACACAGCCCATTTCCCCTCTGTGCTAATTAGCATGTCGACTGTAAAGAGGCCTCCAATGAGCCGTTTAGAGGCGGAGAGGAGGGGAGAGGAATGGGAGAAAGCCAGTCGAGGAAGCCTGTCTGCACCATTGCGCTGCCATAAAACCTGACCTTTACACCGGTCAAAGGGGGAGAGACCGCCCCTGTTAGCACTGTGATAGACTGGGTGTTTCATGGGGTTTTTTTTTTTGGTGTGGTGGTGCGTGTGCCCAATGCAGGTTTTTATCTTTGTGTGTGTGTGTGTGCGAGCGCGTGCGTGTGTGTGTGTGTTCAGTGTTAGCTGTCAGGGCTAGCCGGTTTTATTACTTTTTGTCAGGCTCTTAAGCTCTGACTGAAGGTCAGTTCTTTGGGGAGCCCTCTGTGAGAAGTTTAATATCGTGACAGAGATGGAGATGCACACAATACCTCCTAATTCTTCCCGCATGGCTTCAGTTGAGCCCTCTCTGAATGAATATAAAGAGCTAATTGGGGTCTGAGGGGGAAAAGAAGTATAAAGAGGGGGTTCTGCAAGAACAGGGAACGCCGATTAGGGCTCGATCACAGGGCAGTGAAATGTAATTCGAGGAACGTTAAAAGGTAGAAGTTAGAAATTCTTCTGAACGATTATTTCGCCCTCCTCGCTATTTCATTGTGTCTATTGAAGTTTATTGAAGTTGATGTCGGAGGTGTTCTCAGAATCTCCTTTCTGTTGAGCTGTCCAGGCCTTGGACTTGTAGCTGGTCTTGTGTTGATTGTTCATCTGGTTCTGCTTCCTGGATGGCGTTTCATGGTGATGGATGTTTTTTGGCCTTAGGACTGGACATGGAGGCTGAGCCTGTGGAGACAGACACACAGACGGAGCGTCATCAGTATTCAAGCAGCACGCAGACACATTGCTCGTTCATGAATACAGATTGCCTCTACGTATTGGTTAATGTAAGGTCTTGTTTTCACTCTGTGGTCTCTGGAGTTTATTATATACACAATTAAGTCAGTTGCTCCACACATTGCGAAAATGAGGTCAATTTTCCAGCCTTTGCACAAGGGCTCACGTGTGTCTCTCATGCTGTAAGTACAGTATGTAATGTGTTGTTTTTTTTTATGTATGTGTGCACGCGAGTGTGTCTCTGTTTGTGTGGGTTGTTTTTGTTTCGTTTTTTGTCGGTTGTTTGCGTCTACGTGCGCTGCCGTAGTTCTTCAGTATTCCCACAGCTTGTTAATGCCATATTCTGTCCTATCAGCAGGTTGTTGATCAGCCCAGTGTGTGGGATGTACCAAGACATGCTTGGGTAGGAAGGTATTGTTCCTTGCAGCAAGAGAAACGCAGGTGGGGGGTTGTGGGTAAGGTATAGAGTTAAGGAACAGTGAGCAGTGCTGATAGCCAGAGGTTCCGCAACGCGCGGCGAGGCCACTGTATCTGCTTCACAGCAGAGAGCACACTGCCTTCGCTCAGCATGTAATAACATTAGCAAACCTCTCTCTATCCTTACTCAACTCCGTCTCTCTGCCTGTAAAAATGTGGTGAATAATTTACTCTGCAAAGAGAAAGCAGTATTACGACGCAGGGAAGTAGACCTTTAGCCTGTGGCGTAGCATGCAAAGTGACTATTGATTATATGTCCTTGACTGTGAATATCCTCTTTCCTCGCTAGGCATCTGCCCGGTGCTCTTGTTTTCACTTAAGTGGATGTGCATATTTTGTGTCTTCATCTTCCCGTGCCCCTCCAGGGATGTATAATGCTATAATGCTATGTGTTGCGTAACAGCAGCGTTTCTTTCCACTGGGTTGCTGCTCCAGGAATAAACACGCGCTGGATGTTCGCACTTTATACTCTGCCGCGTTTATTAAAAAATTGCCTCGCCGTTCCGCACATCACCTGAAAGCGCAAGCAGCTAACGGACGTGCCGCTTCAGCACACCACTGGGAGGTGCGCTGCAGTTCACTTCCTCGCGTGTGTTTCGGTTGCTCTTGCTCGTGTGCCAGGGCGTCTCCTGTCCCAACAAATATATCCGCAAAATACCCGGACGTCCCGTGTTTTCGACAAACGTCCCTCAAATGCCCCAGTTTGGATGGCAGTGTATCCACCGACCGTTTTTGTGTTGTTCAGAGCGTTAAGACGTTTCCTCCATTGTGTCCCATTCATATTAGCTAACCTGAAACATACCCATCTCTCTGTACAGTCCTCTGCAAGTGAAGTGTTCTGTAAGTTCGTCATTGTGAATCTACCTTCTCGCTAGGTTGTTATTGTTTGGAATGTTTTGCTAGTGTGTGTGAAGTTAAGAATACTCTAACCTGCCCCTTTTTCAGGTGGTTAAAAATCTGGTTTGTTTCAACGTAATGTTACAGTGTCATGTCTGCCAACAAACACAAGCTCATGAGTGCATGTATAAGCACGTGTGTATGTGTCCCGGTTTGGGATTTTGAAAATCTGGTCGCTCTATCATGTGGCCGTGAGCCTCCATCATTTTGCACTGAGGCGATGTGCGGAACTCGCGCCAGTGTCTCCGATGGACGTCGCGTTTCAGCGACAGCAGGTCAGATCACGCTAGGCTGTGCAGTCGCCAGGACTCCTCTGATTCACCTGGCCCCGTAGCAAGGGCAGGTCGCCGCTCCCCGCTTTTAAACGTGAAGCGAGATAATAAACCATACAATACACACTCGCGCAAGTGTGCACGCACACACACCGAGCACCATCTTCCTCACCAAGCTGCTCACAGTGGCCCAACAGCCTGTCTGTCTTTGTCCAAGATCAAGCAGACTGACGCTCCTTTCCACAGAGACCTCCACAGGCTGTTGTTCCATCTTTTACAGGCCAGCGGTTGTTGGACACGTGAAATAAAGTTGTAATGACATTTTCAGCTCCTCTGGCGAGCTCCAAACCTAGCGAGCCAAGGTCATCTCAGCACACTAGGAAAAAAAAAAATCATAATGTTGTTGTTGATAGTAGTGTTTGTAGTGTCTGTAGTGTTGCTTATTTGTGTTATTTTCTGTTATGGGAGGTAGATGGAGCACAATGGGTAGGTGAGCAGGGTTGGGCAAGTATGCAGCTTTTCCTTCCAACCAAACACTGCACCAGGTGATTTCAATCATTAGTCCCACCATTTGACCTTAAAGGCCAAATCACCTTGTCTAGTCTAATCTTTGGTTGGAATGAAAACCCTGCAAACCCATTGTAGAAGAACCACTGTTGAGATGAGCCTCTCGACTTTGCGCGCGCACGTTTGTGTGTGATTGCGTGCGCGTGAGTGCCACTGAGCAAGGGTGCATACAGTATATCACACCGATCCTATTATTTCCCGGACATCCAGCGCTCCTTCGTTGTAGGTATTCCTCTATGCCCCTGGCCGCGCTCATCTCGAGGCGTGTTGATGCTGAAGAGCGATGGCCAGTGTTTATACTGAGCCTAAGAATAAGGCCCGCTCGTACACTATAGCACACTATAGCGCCGTACATTAGGAATGTTTCATTACGCTGAGCCCTTTGATCCATCGCTCCTGGCGTTTTGTTGGGATAGACAGATCCTCCATCCTCCGTCTCGTGCACCAGCCCCTGGCCATGCTCTACCTCTGCTGAGCCAGCAAACTCATTAAGCCCTTCACTGAAACTCAACGGGAGAGTGTCCAACCGTCTGCACGTCTCTGAGGATTTTAGGCATGGATGCCCTGGCAGACCGGTATGAGATATTTATACGAGCCAAATGTTTGTATGCCTCTACAGACAGACAGTTTATGTGGAGGGAAACTGGAAAACTCGTAGAAGACAGCGCTCGCACATAAATAGATATTTATATTCCTTAACGCGTTTCTGCTTTTTATTGTATGCAAGTGCCTCGTATGATATCTTCATAAGCACCTTTGATGCCAACAGCAAGCGGCAATGTTCTCATTTGATTAGCGTCTCGTGTAGCGTCTCCAGTCTCTGTTATCAGTTCCATTTATGTATTTATATTTCATTGTCCTCGTTGGAATATCAAGGGGTGTTGTCTCTGTAAAGGAGCCCCAGAATATTGGACTGCCAAGCGTAGTTTTGAGCAGTTATAATAATAACTGTATTTATATAGCACTTTTTTAAACAAATGTTACAAAGTGCTTGATCAAAGAATAAAACGGATAATAAAAATAATGAATATATTACAAACAGGCAAAGAGGTAAAACACTAAAACAGGAAATAATGGAAGGGCTGTTCATAAAAAAGTCATAAAACAGAGAATGACTACATTAATTGAACAGATAAAACTAGCAATTATAAAAGGCCAAACACAGAAGACAGGGAGACTTCTGCCATGGCCGCCCCTGGCCCAGCGCACAGGGAAGAATGGGACCTTTGCTGTCCTCTGGCAGCGTCTGTCTTCATCTGGACCGGGACCGGGGTCTGTGCTCTCTTCTGTCCCGGGCTGCCTGGGGCCCTGTCCCCCGTGTGCATCTCTCTGAGCCTTCCCTGTTCCCTGACAGCTGTGGCGAGCGGAGCTGCTGAGCTTTCTGGCTTGACATAGAAGGAGTGGCCCTTCCCGACGTGCTCCTCTCTCTGCTTGTTCTCAGTGCATAATTGAAGGCCGTGGGTGTCTGGGCTGATTGAAGAATTCTGTCAGGTTGGCGGAGATCTAAGTGCTGAATTAGTCAGGGGTGATTAATAGTTTTCAGTCTGCCTTTGTCCTGGCTTCCTTCTTTTTGGCGCGTTGTCCTAACAATGGGGGCTGTCGTCAGGCATAAAGAGTGTGGATTGGGGGGGTGAGGGGGTTTGCTCCGGACAGCCAGAGAAAGCCTTGTCTGTCTTTAATCCCTCCTGGCCCGATTGATTTAAAGTCGCTCCACTGTGAATGGACCTTTCAGTTCTTCTCAGGATGGAGGGAAGGAGAGAGGCAGATAGAGAGAGAAGGAGTGCTCAACCTTCCCTGCAGCATGAAAATGAGTGTCACTAAACAGCCATAAACAGGGTAATCTAACAGGCTCTCTCCTCAGAGAGCTCCACCAAGGCATCCAAGCAAAACTGCCACAGTTAACAGAATCACACCGCATCCCAACGCTTGACTAAGCCTGTGACTGAAGGAGGGAACCCTGCCTCTATGGAAACATACATCTGCATAGAGTGTAGTTTGGTTGGAGTGGGTGAAAGGCGGTTGAGATTCACAGAAAACTTGTACCGCATCTCGTTTTGACCCAATAAAATAAATAAAAGCCCATGTGTTTGTGGAAGGCTATGTTCCGCGTTGTCTGTCCGTCTCTCAGTCAGCATGATTTTCTATGCAATCTCACACGTTATGCAAATCCATCAGGAATCCATTGGGTGAATGAAACTTTAACAAGGCAGATATATAGCTTTTTAATCTTACACACTGCATCTGTCCTGGCCATTTGAAGCCATGTCAGTGTTTATTCTGAGCCCTAGAGCACTGCTGCACACAGCCCCCAAAGCAGACTATGTGAATAATTTACTGGATATTCAACATTGGCTGTACAATATTCATGGGGGGGGGGCTGAGGAGGAAGCCCCAGGACGGTGGGGGTGGATATTAAATGGAGGGCTGATCCGATGCTGGAGTGTATCTGTCACAACTTTTGGTTTTTCTTTCTTTGTTTCTGGCGATGTCATGGAATAAAGTCTACTACTTACTGTTAGATCAAGGATGTGCCATCTTTCAGCCTGATATATTACACTAATGCAGTCAGGAGACTGACTATGCTGCAAGGGTGCATTTTATCCTGCGGTGTACTATAACATTTTTGTATTGAGTTTTAAAATCTTATTTTTCTTGTAGCAGCTACAGACAATATTGTCAGATTTTGATTTTGGCGACCCCTTGAGTTTCCTAGTGGTAACTTTATGTTTTTTGACAACTGATACACTTGCATTTGATCCTCTTCCTGTTTTGGTTGACGCACTTCCTTTGTGCTGTAAATCTAGTCCTCCATTTTCGCAGGTCACACCCGGTGGCACACTAAAATCCATAATAAAAGTGAGATTTCTAGAACCAGTCTTAACGGCCATGTTCTCATTCTTCCATAGCAATTGCAATATGCAAATCAAAATTGATTTAATAATGACATGTTAAAGCAAAACTCTCTAGTCTGTAGTTGCTTTAAAATAAATGAAACATCTGGCAATGGAGTGAAAAATACTTGGCTTTCTTTAGTCTTTTTGTGAATTAAATGATATTTTTGTGGTGAATATATTTGTGTATTCATGGAACATTTTGGTGCAAGCATTCATCAAATACCTCATTTATCAGTCGTGTCAGGGTAGTCAAGCTGTTGTCAGTACCATTAACAGGGTGGTGCACCTCAAACAGTGCACCTCATCAGGCTGTTATATAGTCAAACTGAGATTTAATGAGTAACAGGAGATTACATGACCCTGCATCTTTTCTAGTACACTTGTAATCAAAAAGGACATTCTCCGATGAGAGAAGTGTGGTTTCTCTAGGGTCTATGAGATAGACAAGGTGAGTAAAATATAAAATAAATGTATTACTCTATTTATTCATGACCTTCAATCAAAAATGCACGAGTTAGTCGAATAATTCTTACTTTAATATCTTTAACACAAACTGACGTTAACGCTGACTTTGAAGAGTGTTTTCCATGTTGGGTGTTTTGATTGTGTTGTTGCTCAGTGATTCCATTTCCCGCTCACAAATGACAGACCATTAAGCGCTGTTATATGGTGACATGAGTCCTAGCCTTGCAGTGTCACAGGGTGAGAAAATAAACATCTTTTGTCTGAGGTGGAGAACATTCTCTGTCTTCATTACATCATTTCAGTGGAAAATCAATGTCTGTTAACCGCCCTTGTCAAGACAGAAGACCATGTGTGCTGCAAGGAGAAGAAATAAAAAGAAAGATGCAGTGGTGGGGGCAGAATGACGATAAAGTGATGAAGTGTCTGTCTCTGAGCAGTGTAGTCAGGAGATAGCGTTGTTCCTTTTTTATGGTTTATTGTACTGTAATGGTAGAAGTGCTTGCTGTTTCCTTAGAGTGGCAATCTCCCGTTTCGTTGTCTTTGGCGGAACCTGTGGCGAAAAGCAGTAATTGCAGGTGTGTAATTGGACCTCACTTCAAAGGGAAAACTCTTCACTAACGCTAATTTTAATGCATGGCGGGGAAGTCGCCACAGACACCCGGTTCATAATACTGCAAATGTAAGGGCTTTCATCAGTGGGCCATAGGCTCAATCACCATTTTGTTACCTCATTCGACAATAGATAGTGGCTTAACAGACATGTATTTAAATGAAAATCTTCAGGGATCTTGGAGATGGTAGAGCGTGGTAGAGCTAGATTTTGCTTGGGGGTGTTTTTAGTGAGGGAGAGCTGGCTTGCTCATTGACCAGTCAATCAATTATAGCATCGAGCTGTGAGGTCTCGGTGTCAGGCCATTAAACCGAGAGAGACGAGCCCAGGGGGTCAGCCTCAAAGCACGCACAGACGCACACACTTACACGCTCACATACATGTATGAGTTTACACACATGCACTCCCACACACACACACACACACACACACATAGACATTCACTCACTCACTCACTCACTCACTCACTCAAGTTTACCGAACTCATTCATAGAGGCAGTCAAGAAGAAAAGCCAAAGATGAGAGCAGGCATTTGTCATCCTGGAGTTTTTTTTTTACGTGACAGGATGACCTGTCACAGCTCTCACATTGTGAAGAGGTCAACCTTCTTTCCAGCCACTTAAAGTAAGACAGCCCCCCACCCCATCCCTCTGCCGGCAGCAGCGTCTGGGGAAGAAGGAATCGGCGTCCTGCGTCGAGCGGCGGCGTGTCACTGAGCAGGTAACTGCGGCAACTGATAAAGCTGACAGCCAGCCGCTCGGATGAAGGGTCATCCTCTGTACACGCTGTCTCCCCTGCTAGGCTCCATCTCTCCGTCTATCTCCATCTCACACTCAATTCCTCACTCTCTATTTCACACACACACACACACACACACACACATACGTGCAAGTGCACCTCAGTCATGTCTACCCAATCTCTCCGCCATTTTCATTCCACATCTGTCCTACTCCTCCTCTCCCTCAGTCAACCCACTTTATCCCGCTGCTTGTCGGGGAAGTTGCTTAAGTTGCTTTAGTTGTCGCAACTGTTCTCACCTTGAGCCTGGTGCAGGGTTCACTTCCCATCCATCCAGTCACATAAAGGCCAATCGCACATCATCCAATTCCCTCCACCAAAAAGTTAATGTTGTCCTGCAGGGCTGATGGGCTCTTCCTCTGCTGCTTCGCTTCATTGTCCCTGTTCCGCAAATGACATTTAGACATTTCATTCAATTCGGTCTTGGCATAAAGGTGCCCTTGAAATATTGTCAAACCCACGTGAAAAGGTTAGGTATCCTCGGATCCGCCTTGTCTTACTCTTCGTCAATTTGAAGTCTCCTCATGTCACGTTCCTACTGACACCAACGTCTTTCCTTTCTGTCCAAAGCTTCAGTGTTAAGAGTAATAAATGTCCATCCATCCATCCATCCATTCATCCACCTGTCCATCCATCCATCCATCCATTCATCCACCTGTCCATCCATCCATCCACCTATGCATCCATCCATCCACCCATCTGTCCATCCATCCATTGTCATGTCATGTCACAACTAAGGGAGCAGGGTAACTTTCAGTATTGCTAAATGGCTAGCAAGTATTTCTGCACCGTATTTCTACATCGAACTGCTGGGGACTTGTATGATAGTGACTACAACAGAAATACAGCACATATTTGAACTCCATCTGTTAAAGAAACAAGACTAGGTCAACACCTAGTATATGGCTGGACCGTGTATGGTCAATATGTGAAATTGTGGCCAAAAGCCTTTTAATTTGAAAAGGATACATCGGCCAATGGGGAAACTCCATCACTCGGCCGACCAATAGTGTAACTTCATGACTCAGTGACGGACAGACATTCGCATTTGTAGGGCTGGTCCCGCCGTTGCGGTCCAGCCAAAAAGGCATACAGCTCTTGCTAGTTGCTTGTTAAAATTGCACTAGTATTCCCATTGGACCCAGAAAGCTGTGCTACACTCGCCTCAACCAGAGTTGCTTAATTACATCGCCTGGCGATGAAGAGGACACAGATAATTACTGCAGTCACACCAGGTAAAGTTGCAAAGAGTCAGGCAAATAGAAATCACTGACCCTACATTCATTTAATATGACATAAAATTGGCCCAAAGTGTCAGGATCCAGCCAGGGTGGCTGGAGTTTGTGTGTTATTGTTTATTATTTTTCCTTATTGCCCTGCGTGGCTCTTAGTTGGTTTGCTTTTGGTTTAGTAGTCTTGTCTTGGTGTTGTGTTTCATGTGTTCAGTGTCTTGTCTTGGTTCTATGTCTCTAGGTTTTGTAGTCCTGTGTGTCTGGGTATTGTAGTTCGGTCTTGTTTCCCTGGCCAGTCCTGAGTCCTCCCAGGTGTGTCTCGTTGTAATCACCTCCCAGTGTATTTAGTCTTGTGCTCCCCAGTCTGTCTTTGTCGGGTCATTGTCTCAGGTATGTGGGTAGTCTTCTGTGCTGTTGTATGTTCTAGTGGTTCATGTGAGTTTGGTTTATTTCCTGGTTGATTGTTGGTTCTGTGTCCTGTGTTTTCAGTGTAGTAGTGTGCCATGTTCAGTTGTATGTTCTGGTTGTCTTGTTAGTGTGCTTTTCGTTGTGTGTTATTGGTCTTGCCTTATGTTTAGCCTGTTGTGTTCATGTTTTGAAGCTTGTGCCTTGTTTTGTCTTTGTCTCAGATGTTTTGGTTGTTTCCTGAGTTCCTGAGTCTCTGGTGTGGAGTGTCTCAGCCTTCTCAGTTTATTCGGTTCCTTGTGTCTTGTTCCTCTTGAGGACTCCTGTTTTCGAGTGGCTTCTGAAT
>OMKK01075811.1:2337-19490 GCA_900302305.1 Polymixia japonica
ACACACACATATACACACATACACACACACATATACACACACACATGTACACACACACACACACATATACACACATATACACACACACATATACACACACACACACATATACACACACACACACATACACACACACACACACACACACACACACACACACACACACACACATACACACACATAGACACACACACACACACACACACACACACACACACACACACACACACACTCAGCTATGAAGGACAACCCACCATGGTCTGATTAACACTCCTTTTGATTCAAAGAATATCTAATCTTGTTTTTATAGTTCAGTTCAGCCTCCTACCTAATCTAACCATATAGGTATAATTTCCTACAGTTCTACTGTACTTGGCTATTGTATCTTCAAGTTCTATGACTTGTAAGAGAGTCCTCTTTTCATTTCTTATTTCAATTTTTAGAATAATACATTGTCATATAAACAATATTCAATTGGATGTAGTATTGAAGTGTACATAGCAAGATCCCATTGGCCCTCTTAAACTTGTATGTAATGTTTAAAATTTTGTTGTTCTATTGTTCTGGACTTTTCAAATAAGTGATTCAAAATTGGCTTGCCAAGTAAAGGGTCTCAATGAGTGAGACATAGCCTTGACACTAAATCACTCACAAAATGGTAGTGTCGGTGACAAAACAGGAGCTGCTAATACATTAAATACATAATACATACAGAAGCAGCACAAATGTTACTCACTGCTAACTGAAAATGTCACTCATACACCATTCCCATTACTATGTCATTACACCAATGTATTAGCTTTCTATTTGACGGGGATGCTTGTTAAAAGTAGCCTACAGGGAAGGTAATATGTAACCGGTTATGTCACATACAGCAAAGCTCACAATGCTACGTCTGCACAAAAGCCTAGGCTATTACTGCAGTCTACCTGCAGGTAGCCTATAGTAGTCTATGTATCCATGCTAGAGGAATATGATGATGACTTGGAAAAATGTCTATTTTTGGTAGCCTATACACTAGGATCAAAAAACGGACTTTACTTTATTTTGTTTTCTTGCAGATGTTTTTCTATATATTGTATTATTCTCTTTTTACTACAATACTTTACTGCATTACCAGGTCATCCCTATTAGTGTTGGCCATATTCTATTTAGTACGAAATAATAAACTGTTAAGAATTAATTCCGATGGAACTACTCTAGACCTACGTCTATTGTTTAGGCCTATCTAAAGTGACAACTAATATAATCCCCTTTGAGATTACAAACACGGGCGCAGTTCTTCTCAGCTCATTTCTTTTTTTCAGTACAGATGCTATAAATAGGAGGTACAACGAAAAACAGCCCACTTGCCCGACAAATCGTATTAGTAACCTATTCAAACTATGGGCACCTATCTGTTTCAGAGAAGTGGGAGGAAAGGGATGCTGACCGCCGATCAAAAGGTTTGTTTATGTTCACTATCAGAATGATCATCATTAACCCGTGCATTTGAAATACTCGAATGCAGCCGTACATTGTATGACCTAATGTCTAAATTGGGCATTGGTAAAGCTGCATCGGTGCATTTCCATTCTCGACTCGACGATCGCTTGCTTTTACGGTGGAATGGCGCTTGATTGCGAGTGCTGCTGCGGCTGCTGCTGTGTGGATCTCAGGTCCACCCCGTGGATAAAACGCGATGGTCTGTTCCAAGCAAACCTGTCACTGTCACCGCGGTTGTGAAGGAAATCGAAGTGAGCGAGCAGAGGGGGGAAGGCATCCACTGCCTGCCATTGCAGTGCGGCTGCTTTGGAGCCACGAGGAAGATCTATTCATTCCTTTTGAACGAGGCTTTCAGACGCACGCTGCGAGGACCACTACTCTGAGGAGGTGAATTTGTGTCTTGTCTTGTAATCTCGAGTATTTTGACGAGCTCTCCCCCCCACCTCCACCAGCCGAAGAAGCTGACTTGTGTGTGTGTATGTATGTATGTATGTATGTGTGTGTGTTAGTGTGTGTGTGTGTGTGTGTGTGTGTGCGTGCGTGCGTGCGCGCGCGCGCGCGCCTCTGCGGGTACAAGCTGAAGGAGCTAACTCTGTATTACCAGGGTGAATCTATGCGCTATGCTAACGGGTTAGCTGTCGGGCTAGGTTACGCTCACAGCAGTCTAACGCTGCCGTGTCATCGACTCAATGAAAGCGGTTTAACGCCGTAGGTTGTCTTTATTTTAGTCTGAATTGTCCAAGTTGTAAACGCAGTCCACGATACGCCTCGCAGAGCGAGCTGTCACCGAGCGGACGGGCTCCAAGTCAAGTGCGCGCTTGGTATAAAAGCTAGCTTAGTTAGCTTTAGTTAGCTTCTGGGACAAAATGTCGGCCAGACAGGGTTGATGTGACCAAGGAGGGCGCGTTGTCGTTTGTAGCAGGGAGGCATACCCTGCATTATCAAGTGTTCAGGTTACACTAGGTGAGCAAGGAGTTGTAGCATAAGGTTAACTTCCACATTCTTAAGGTTGGGTTTCTAAGTAAAATGGAAGGTCATTTCATGTGTCTCCATGTTTTGATTGACCGTTGGTAACGCTAAGTGGCTGGTAGCTAACAGTAGCTGGTTAGCTAACGTTAGTCTGGTGGCAACGAAGTACCTGTTTACCTATCTAGTTAGGCGACTGTCCTTGCGCACAGTCATGCCAGCCGGGTATGAAATTGTGCCTATCCACCACAGTGGCTTGATTAACTAGCTAATCTGAGGTAGATGGGTCGATTGCTTGCTCGTTTCAAGTGCCGATGGTTGAACAGCTAACATTAGCAAACGCATCAATCGTCACCTGTTGCATATTGATAGACAGCATTGCTTGTGAGTGCCTAACGTTTTATCAATAACTGCTAAGTTGTGCTGCTAATTTGTGCACTAACCTTACAGTATAAAGAGGGATAACGTTAGCTTGTTGGGACATCAGGTGCTGTCCACTCTAATGGTTCGACACCATTCATTTGACTTGACAATTACGCTGTATTTACATTTCTCATCCTGCATTGACGCCGACATATGGGGGTGGGGTTGGTTGTCTAGTTTTAAGAATGAATAATACGGGTTGGAATTGACAGGCAACTCCCAAAACTAAATGACCATTAAGTGAAAACCACAGGCAAGATGAGATGCCTTAGAACGTGATGTAAATCAACCATAATAGGTAGAGAATTTAGGATAAAAGAAGTACAGTTACATTTTACATAAATTTACATACTGTGTTTCAGTTGTTTTTAGATGACGTTGAATAACTAAAACAAGTGACATCCTTGGCCTGAATATGTTTGCATTATGTATTGTGTCAGGTGGAGTATGTAATAGATACAGTATGTCAAATAAGGATGAGTCACAACAGGGAGGTTTTTGTGTCAGGCAAGAGATGTTTGTACAACGTAAGTTTTTGCAGGAAACAAGATTGCAGTGGTGTGTAAGGAACACTGCTTGCAAGCCTCAATAGAGTATCTAGCCGCTCAAGAGCATCCATACCTGTTGACCTGTAAAACCTTTCACTCTAGACTGTAATGGGAAGTGAAGTGCCTTTACTTAATTGATTCTTATGTACAATTAGTATCCTTTAACATCCACTAAAAGCTTGACTTCAAATTTAGATACATTTCTTACTGATAATTTCTCAGACAATGCCACTGATATACCACTCGGTGAATGTTAGATGCTATACTGAGACTGACACAAAATTAATTATAGGGCAATTCTTGCCTTAGGGAAACAAGACATTTAGTGCCAATATGAAACTCTCACACTTCTATACTTTAGTCATATTTCTGTTTGGTTTTTACACACTTCTCGGCCAAATTTACCCCAGATTAAATGGCACATTTACGTTATGGTTATGGCTCCAGTGATAGCAGAAACCCGCTTAGCCCTACATGAATCAAGTCCCTATTTAAATGAGGTGTAGAATTATCAGGATGAATAGGGCAGACACATCTCCAATCAATCACATTTCAGCATGAACTTCCTTTTTGTTATGGTGCCGAAACATCCCTTATCACCACTGTTTTTCATTGCCTCCTTTGTCTTCACTTCAATCAGTGTGAGAGAAAAAAGGCAGGGTGCAGGGAGGCAGCTCTGCTTATCAGTACATTCCTGCCCTCTGTGTGCTCTGTGTTGGGCACTGATAACTTCCACTGGGCTGATTGAGTTCAGGAGCTGATTTCCTGGCGCATGTGTTTCGGAGACGCTCCCAGGCTCTGGTTATCATTACTGACCCCAGGTAGAGAGCCCTGAAAATAGACCCTACTCACAAATAACCATGATTTCTGATGCTGCATGTAGGAATTCTTTGTCTTTATAAGTCTGTAATATCAATTTTTTTAGAGCCCAACCTTTTTTGCATATTTGCAACTTCTTTGTGTTTTTCAGTGTATTTTCACTGTAATTGGTGACTGAACAAAGCAAATAATATTAACATCCTCAAAGAGGATCTAGACAAACACCATATCTTCAAAATGGAAGTTGAAATGGAAGAGTTTGGTATGACCTAGGCCTAATGGTGTAAAGACATTTTGGCCTAATGTGTATTTATATTCCTTATATTGTTCATCCAAAATCAAGTATCCTATATATAATATATAATATGCGACACGTTGCCACTGATCAATGAGTCTGCTTCCTCCCTGCTGGAACTTGAAACCCAATCATTAACATATGGCCTCTTGCACTTGTGGTGTCAGCAACATTTTTTTAGGCTATTTCTTTTAAGACATGATATGCAATAACTGTTAGCCCCAACCACGCTTTCCCCCTTGACATTTCTTGTCAAATATAACACTATTATGACGTTTTGTTTAACACCTATATTTTTTTTTTAAAAAGGATTTCAGGTATTTTGGAAATGGAACAGCCATTTGTTTCCAATGAGATATTACTGTTTTTTTGTATTTATTTGCCTTTTTCTTGTCTTTTGGGTTCCAAACCTTTTTACATTACTTTTACAGTTTAGGCACTCAACAGATGCTCTTATCCAGAACGCCTTCCACAGTGAGGGCAGCAGTAGAATAAGATTAAATTCCCAGATTACCAGCATTGCCAGCAACCAATATTAAGGGCATAAGGGTCAAAGCCATCGCACCTTGACAGTAGTCCTGTGAACATAGAACGCAAAAGTGAAGTGCTAGGAACATAAATAAAAACAAGAGGGAAAGGGAATAGGGGATGTACAAGGGAATTTTGTCTTACTTAGTTATTTTCATAGAGCATAATAATCAATATCGTTGCATTCATACTCTGCAGTAATTAATTGAATATCAAAGAGGAGATCAGCAGTGGTTGGAGGTTTGGCAGTGGTTGAAGTACATGAATCCATAAAAATTTGTAGTGATTAGCAACCCATGCTGTCTACATGCCACTTCTGGTTGATGTGGAAATTATTCATTTTGAGGCTGGTAAGCAGCAGGCAGTGGAGAGAGGAAGGTATGTATGGAATCTGTCACCACTCTTAGGCTCTGCTATTAAGGATGTAAATTTAACCCGTCCCCTAGCCAACAGTGAGTGGATATCACATTGGGCTAGTAAAACTTGCCTTAAAACTATGGTCTTGGTTTGCTGTTACACCTGTGCACTACCATGATGTGAATCAAGGCTAGTTAATTATATAAATTAACTGCATTTGTACACTGAATTCTGTTTAGCCTTGAGCCCATATCATCTTGCCCTGTCATTTCACAATATCGCAGCATGGCAAGCCTAGGCCTGTGTTTTCTGAGATTTTGTTTCCTGCTTTGTTTTTTAAAACAGCAGTTTATGGTTTTGTATCTCTGTTTATGGTTTTATATCTCCGTTTATGGTTTTGTATTATGTGTCTTTTTGTTTTACTGGCAGAGCTATTATAACAGTGTGTAGATCCAAACTCAACTTAGTCACCTATTTATTTTGTCTACACCAAATGTGGACTGTTGATTTATTCAAAAAGTAAATAATTGGTATCAATGTGTTGTATACAGCCACTCCACTGTTTTATCTTCAGTGCGGCAAGGTGGACTCTGCAGCTGATACACACACACTGAGAGAGGGAAGCTATGGGAATGAGAGCCAGGCTACACTTAAAACTTGTTCCAGATACAGTATCAGTTTAACCAGGGAACAACTGTAGGATTTAGCCTTTATAATAAGTTAGAAGAACCACATTTAGTCCATAAAAGGTGGTAAGGAATAAGCAAACCATCATCATAGACAATATGGAATCCTTCAGTGCTTGCTGTTATTCATAGATGTATTAAGATACTAGTTTGTTGAAATAAGTTTAACTAAGACACAGTGAGCCTATGTAGGTAGCCAAAGGATGAATTTACATGTTTGGGCAAAGAAATACTGCTGCTAATGCAACTCATAACTCCATAACTGGTGGGAAAAGATTTCTTGATGTAATTGCTCCTAATCATCTAGTTCATGACTGCTGCTTGATTGGTTACAAGCTGTGTAAATGTTTTGCACAGGTGATAATGTACACAATTTTGTTTGCATTTGTGATGGTAACTGCGCTGCTACAATTCACTTCCTGAATAATGCTATGTTAGTCAGTGGTGTGTGGTTATGATTAATAATGTCATGAATTTCATGTGTTAACACGATAATAATGCCCAGGATGCAGTCCATATCAAATTAATCTATTAAATGGAATATTAAGGGTAGGTTGTTACCATTTTCTGTATTCACCATGAAACAATTGTATCTTATTGGGACGTTTCAATCTCAAAAGCTATCATTAATTATCTTAAGCAAAAAAACAACAACATGGTGAGTCAAAGAGGTTAAAAAATGGCAGAGGAACATTTTTGCCTGTTAAGTTTAAAATTCAGGCTGCTAGCCTAGCTGGCTAGTGCCCAAAATGTTCTGAATCTAGAGTAGATTGTTGCAGTTGAGCACACCATTGTACCACTATTCATTTGTCCAGATCATGACATAGGCTAATTTAAGATACTTGCCTAGTCATGTTGTGGTAAGCTGTGAGATATAATAATGCAAGTCAAGTGATACTCTCTGCTTTCCTCTGTCTGCCTTCACTTTTGAGATTGCAATTGAGGTCTCCCTGCCAAGGGCTATTGAATATGGTCTTATTTTCATCTGCCTTTTTTTTTACAACTTGTTAATTTGGGGGAAATTTTGTATCAGTGATGAGGTTCACCACATGTTTGTAGGGATGCACAGATGTATCAGAAGATAATCGTCCAATTTGGACTTTAAAAAGCACAGAATCGGTTCGATTGTGTTTTTAAGGCCGATTGTTGATGCCAAAGTGTGACGTGACCAGAGTGCCAAGCATCGGAAAATGGTAAAACTTTCGACGTTAATATTAGCCATTAACGCGCAGTCAGCAGCAAAGACCAAATACCAGAACTATTCCCAAACGTGGAATTTTTTTTAGGCTACAGTTTTACAATGCTTTCACTGTCAACTACAACACTTGTAGTTTTACAAGCTCTGCTCCCAGCGCTCTGCTCTGTACTCATGGTACTGGGTTATTAACAACAATGGCTGCTGGGTCTCCTACAATGCACTTCTTCCACAATGCAACAGTCATGAACCCAAGCGCACCACCTTTTTTTTTGTCCAATAAGTAATGTGCCATATGTAAATAGAAATTTGTAAGTTTGTAAGTAGAAAGTCTGGGTTGAGTGAATAATATTTTGTATCTGCATTTGTACAACATTTCCTACAACGATCAGAATCACAATAGGCCGATATGGGTGGGGGAAAAAAATATCGGTATCGTTCTCAAAAACCTTCTCAAAAATTGGTGCAACCCTACATGTTTGTGTTCAGCACCCTTCAACTGCTGTCAGTGTTGTAGTCTGTAATGTTTTATGCCATGTCATTTTAACGTGGGGCCTAATTTATGCACGTAATGCAGCACACCTGGGGAGGAGGGGTCGTAATTGTAATGTCCCACACGCAGGGTGAATTGATGGATACTGCTCTGGTTCACCGCAGCGCTGCGAGGGTTAAGTCCGATACAGCAGTTTACACTGCGGATGGATGTTCGCTAGTATAGAGGAGTCCCATGCTGTAGCGGAACTGCAGATCCCACACAGATCGCTGCCAAGCTAGAGGGGATTTGCTTCGATCCCGTGAGCGTGTAGGGGGGAAGAGAGAGAGAGAAAGGGACGGAGAAATTGTGCGAAAGATGTTCGGAGAGAGAGAGCAAGGATCCATGTGGGGCGCAGGGACCGTTGTGGTGTAACTGAACTAGCTTTTCTCTGACTGCGGGGTGTGTTTCATAACCCCTCACCTGTGCCTCTAGTCCTCCAGTTGTTTCAGAGCCAGGGAGAGGAAAGGAAGGTGGGGGCAGCTCCCTCCCGGCTGTAGTTGGTGCGGTTATGCACTGAGGAGGCTGATGTTCGTTTGCAGGAATCTCCTGCTGGATTTACTAAGGAGTAGCTGGAGGTGGGGGAGAGGCTTTTTAAAATCTGTGTGCCCTGTGATGACCAGGATGAACTGATGTAAGTACCTTTGACTACTCTATTTAAACTCATCTGGACATGGTATTGGTAAATATCTCTGCTGCAGACCAAAGAGATGAAGGGACTGTGGAGAAAGTCTGTTCTGCCCTAACCTTTCATGTTGTGTGCACGTTGAGTCCATGATGGCTGGTAATGGCCTGTGATTGCGCTTTACGTCGGAGTTAATTGGTTTTATCTCGTGACCTTTTTAAAAAAAAAATTTATCAGTTGCGATGCTGTACTTCGCTCTCTGTCCTCCACTGGAGATCTGCAGTGTCGTGGTCTAACCGTGTCGTATGTGCAGAATGTCACTTACCTCTCAGGGGACCCCCTCTCTGGTGCTACAGCATGGGCTCTCATCAGCATTTGAATACGTTTTCCGAGGTAGGGGAGTTTTAGCAGTTGTCAGCACTCCCTGGTGCATCGTTTTCAATTTCTGAAGTGATCAATCATCTTATTCTGCTTGTTTTCTGCTCCACTTCCAGCAACCCAAGGTAGATTGTGATCCCACCATTGTTTTTCTTTGCCTTTGGCCGCAGTACAACTTACACAATGTTCTGAAAGTACATTTGTTTGGACAGTTGGTTCAATGGTTCAATGGCATGCTAAGTCTTTGTGCCTGTGTTATCCTTCGTCTGGTAATGGTGATCTCAAGAGATCCCGGTTTCTTAGAACTTTTTCAACCAAGAACCCAAATGAAAGGTTGTGTCTCTTATCCTGGATCTTAAGGATCCAGTCATGTGAGGTACCACCTGTATTTGGGCATGGGGTCCCTCTTCTTGTCTCTGAAGATGCAGCAATGCTGGATAAGAATGTTCACAATACTATAAGCGGATACCAAGAGTTATGCATAACAAGTGACTTTCTGCCTTTTGTAACACATAGATCAATATTAGTCCTCTCTAATGGAGGAAAACGGATTATATTGCAATCATTTTTGCTAAATAAATCCAAAGTAATAGTTTTTGTTCTATAAGAGTAATGCATCAGATCACTACCTTTTTGGCTGATACTGAGATTAGCACTTGTACTGCAGGAGCATCATTAGGCCCGACCCATAGAATAAGAAGCAAGATTGTATATAATGTTTATCCTCATTTGGTGGCACTCTTTGAAATATTTGACAGTGTGTGATGGCTTGATTGTCAAGAGAGAACCCCGAGCCAGAACATCCTCCTTTTGCAAATAAATCCATTCACGTATGGGCCTTTTTTTTTTTTAAAGGTAAAAGATTGCTTGTTCGAGGGTTGGAGAATAGTGTCATTTTAAAATCCCAGGCTTTGTAAAGGAATTATCCCTACCTTTTTCCTCTTTGTACAGAAGAAAGCAACAGAAGGGCACAGAGAGAATTTAATGTATTTTCTTTGTATTATTGGGTTACAGTTCACTCATGGAATTTAATAGAACATGAGGTTATTCAGTGTTCTCCAGTGTTCATACTGCAAGTTTCCCATAACTCACTCTGTTGCAGCATCACAACGGCAGAATTAATGAGAGCTATTTTTAGCAGCTCTGTCCCATGTCAGTCAAAATTGAATAAGATTCTGCCTTGGCCCTAAAACATATTATAGCATAAAATCTATTCTGTTAATCAGAGAATTAAACTCCCGGCACATTGCCTTCGTTCCCCATTAACAAGAAGAAACTTTATTTTTCTGCTGAAAAGCAAGTTAGGCAGAGCCTTTAACTCCATGACTCCTTAATTGTTATGACATTCCAAAGTGAATCTCAAATGTCTCCCCCACCATACGTGTTTTGTTCATATTTAACATTTGAAATAAAGCTATGCTTGTCTATTAAAACATTGACATTTTTGTAGTCCTTAAAGAGGTACTGTACACTTAATTGTGTTTTTTGAGCTGTAAACTAAATTATATGACTGTACTGTGATGAAACACATTCAATAACAATAACACAATGCTGGTGTTAATATTGACATTGACACCAAATTTATAAAAATTGGCATTTCATGGGTTGAAAATGGCTCAACAGCCATCTACTGTTTTAAATAAGCCTGATCCTTGCAAGGCTAATGCTGACATAGAGTCAATCGTTTGGGACTTATCTTCATCATGAAATTTATACTCCTGCCCTCCTGCCTCACTCATCTCACCTGCCCCCCTCTCAGCCCCTTACCCAGTTTTTAGCATTTTTCAAAATTATGCAGTGGGTGGAGTTAGGCTCAGACCTGGGGGTGTAAGGACACTTTAAATTGCCTGTTTTCTGTAAAGTAAAGTGACTATCACTTAGTGACTATAAAGGTCTATCAGCCAAGGTTGAATCAGAGTTTATTCTCCATGGTCTGATGGATCCATCAGATTGGACCACTAGGTTACTAGTTTCTTGTAACATTCCATTTTTTATGTTCCACGGGCTTACATTTACAGACAACTCTAGTTTTTGGCTCCTGATTTCTTGCTCAAAGACAGACAGCGCCTTTAGCCTTGGTCAGATTTGGCCTTGGATTCCCAAATGTATTGGCAGGTGGAAATTTACAGCTTGAAAGACTTGATGGATGAATCTGTGACGGACATGCCTTGATAAGTTCTCATGCTCCTATAGCTTTCTAAACATTTTGTTCACTGTGTATGTTTCCTTCTCTATTGAAGCAACATGGTGCATTTTGACCACAGCTTTCCTGTCCTATCCCAAGGCTCAGCTGTGCGATCCATCTGTGTTGTAGAGCCAGCTCCCAAGTTGCCTGGTTGTAATCCCCCAAGCATGACCCGACCAACATAGTGTGCCTCAGTAGTGTAGTGGCTGCCAGCCCTGGCTCTGGCCTGCGTACTGGAGCTTCTGTTGGCACAGGTTGTTTGTGGCCATAAAGGGCATACACAAGAGTGCCACAAAAAGTCATCAATTACTGGATACCGACACCAATGACTACAAACTGGGCACAAGGGCACTGCAGAGCCCTCGGGGAACAATTCTGATGGAAAACTATTTGTGTTTCTGTCTTTTTCTTGCATCTAGTTGTCTTTGGGGATTAGTCTTTTGGCCTCTAGATGAGTCAATTAACCTGACTGATGGCTTTTTTTTTGTTTGTTATCTTCTGGGGTTTGTTTCTGTGTTGAATCCTACAATGAAGGGCATTTTTGAGTTTGTGTTCTAAAGGGGTAATAACATGCTAATGTAATGCTAGTAAATTAAATGTAAATGGCTTTGAAGTACAACCATTGACCATTAAATTACATTTCTACCTACATATATGCAAGATTTAATGTATACGTATATTTAATCTAATCTAAAATTGGTATTGTGTTCCTTAATGAATTGTGATTTTAATCCATACACAGTTGAGAGGAACCTTCAGACACGGCCTGAAAATGTCAGTCCACTTGAACAACACAACACTGTTCCCCCTACTGTTTCCAGAGCAACAAGCTCTGCAGGAGGAAAAACCAAAATTACATCCCTTCAAAGTAAAAGCAGAGCGAGTATGTCTGTGGCCAGCACTGTGTAGGATCCTGTTTAAACTATTTTTATTATTTTTATTTTTATGTTTAGATCCTTTTATAATTTCTCTTTTTTCATTATGTTTTGGGTTTTACATTTATTTTAAGCCTTTCTATACTCAAAAATACAATTGTTTATGTACACTTTAAGGCTTATATGAGGCATACAATATTATTTTGAGGATTATCATCCAGGCAACCAAACCCTGAGAAAAAAACCACCACATTTAACATGACCCGTTTGGAACATGGGAACATGTTTGTTTCTTTGTGTGTGTGTACCTGTGTGTGTGTGTGTGTTTTATAACGAGAAGTAAATGGTCAAGGAATTTCCAAATGATGTAGTGTCAACTGGAATTAAGTGCCTCTTTTATTAGTCTTTCAGTTCGGTGGTAAAGCCCCAATAAATTTTGACCAAATGTTGCAGACTTGCATCAGCATTTTCACAGTGCTGATCAGCTACAAGACACAGGCATAAATCCTGCTCCCCTAAGAGCAAACTTTACCAGTGAGAATTCATGCCTCCATTTCCAACAATCTTGTTAATATTCAGAAGTGTCTCTTTATTTTTGCTCTAGTGCAGGGTATTCACTGTAAAAGGCCAAAGGGAGCTCCCCTGTTCAAACTTTTGTCCATCCTCCTTTTGTGTGTTCCACCATAAGCTGCTTGAAGGGTTTCTGACTATTGCAGCTGAGCCAAGAACCTCAGGGGCCATTTGCAGCGGATTATTCAGCTGCCGATGGCCCCAGACGCTAGCTAACATTTGGCACCTAGCCCATAGGCCCTGACAGACATAAGATGATGTGTTGAAGGAAGCCTGGGTGGTAAAAACAATAAACAAGACGGCAGTGAAACTAAAGAGTAGGCTAACTGCTGTGGACTTGCTTGGTTGGAGAACTTGGTGGAGACTGGGCCATGCCATGGTTAGCAATAAGGTAGGAGAAGTTGCCTTCAAACGTACCTGTGGATTACCCAAGATGTAGGCCTTGGTATCAGTATTGGACACCTAACAGCCCTGCTTAATTTGAAGCTTGCCATTTTGATATAGGTACACTATTGTTAAATCATTTGTTTAAACTACAACTTAATGTTGCAGTCTGTATGGGAAAAGGGCTTAGCCAAGACTCATGAAGTACCAAGTAAAATGTTTAACTTAATGTTGCCAGTGTTGGCCAAGGGTCTAAGCATTGGAATTGTCAATGCTTCTAATGAAAGGAGCATCCCCATAGTACAGGAGGGGAACGTGCGATGGCCTGTCTTGATGCAGTTGGCTCATCTTTTAAGGTCATCTGTTCAGACCCTAGATCTGTTCATATGACAGATGGGGCTTACTGCAGTAGGTTCCCTGATATAGGTTGCGATATGCACCGGAGTGATGGACCTGCTAGTATTTTATACACTGCCATAAAATGTCTGATTCATTTTGTCATTGTGGTGGGGAGGTGAAATCACATGAGAGGAGATCTGTAGGGCACAGAGGACATGGCTGACCTGACAGCTGAAGGAGTGGCCCTATGCCCTGTCCTCTGTGTTTTACTGTTTTAATGTTTTAGTTATTGGCTGTTAATATGAATGGTATGCTTTCATGTCACAGAGTCACAGTCCTTCAACTTGGCTTCAATGTATTGAATCTAGCAGATTTCTTTTATCATTGCACCCCATTGTATTCAATACACAGTAAAGCTAAGATTGCATACAGTGGGCCCACTGTTAAAGGACAGATCTACAGTCAGTACCTCCTGTGTCCTGCCTGCAAGTTTTACTTAACTTCCTGTGAGTGTGTGAGGTCTGTTTGATTGGCAGTGACAGTGTTCTCTGGCTGTGTGCTGGTAGCTGTCACCCAGAGGGAGCTGTGACCGAGCACAAGACTGCTATCTATATCACTGTAAATAAGCAACGGAGTGAAACTACAAACAAACTGAATAACCTGCATGGATATGAGTGATAGTTTGCATCTTTATTGAATTGTGTCTGTGGTAAAAACCTCCGGCGGCATCAGAAACTGGGCACAGAGTGCTTCCCACTCCAGTCCCTATAGAAACTACCTGCTAACTAGAGAGAATATTGTAGAAATGGGCTGCACTCAAATAATTTTGTCTTCCAAAATCTGTATGGTTTAGTAGAGTAGTGCTTGCTCTGTGTGCTTTTGCCCCGGTGGTTTAGGGCACTGTAGTTGACAGTGCTGGCTTTGGAATGTGGCTCAGCATATTCCTTATCTTCCTTTCGCTGCAATGCAGGAGGGATGCAAAATAAATAAATAAAACCCCAACCCCTCAGGTGGCTATTAAGACAAAAAAAACCAACCCAGAGCCCTCCACTCTCTTTCCTCCCCTCACATAATGAAAGTCTACTCCATCCAGAGAATACAGAACCTGCTGTGCGTGGGTGCCTGGAGGCGCAGGCATGCTCATGGTAACGGCAATTAAAATATGTAGACAATACCACTTTTCTTATTTGAAAAAGATGATGTTGATGAGCGCATGGGCCGTTCTGCAAACTTGTGTAACGGATTTGAAGTAGTCAGGTTAAACTCCCTCCTCTTCTCCTATGGTAGATATTATCTATTTCAAGACTAAGTTGACAGTGATGGTGGCTTGAATGCTGAAACACTTGTACTCTCTTGCTCTTTGCAATTAACATAATTGTTTTTGCTCAGTCTATGACTTGCCATCCTGAGGGTGGGAAGCCATTAACGACAATTCTGGACCACTTAACTTGGCGGTGTGCACCAACTTGACTCTAAAGTGCACTGAACACAAATTAACTTGAAATAGCTTAATAAGTAGCACAGCTGTATATTATGCTAACAGACACTAAACTCATGGGTTTTAGAATGGCAAGTGAGTCACTCCAAGGGAAAGCTATGGTCTTGGCTAGAATGAACGACACCCGTAACACTTAGTTGTGAGTTTTCCGCAAGGGCACATCAACAGGACACTTAGCTTTTCACAGCATGTGGATGAAACCCTAACCAATAGGCCATCTTGTTCTGCTATGTTGGACTGTTATGTTGGACCTTTTGCTCCTTAGCGGCGTGCATGAATGTAAAGTCAGTGCTATGGTCTCCTACTGAAAATCAAAATTTTTTGCCATCTCTCTCTTTCTTTGTATCTTCCAGAGTGCAGCAATGGAGGAGACTGTCATATGGGAACAGCACACAGTAACACTACACAGGGTGAGTATCTCCTCTACCCTGTGTTCTTTACCTCCATCTTCTCAGTGCTGAAACCCCGCCCTCTGATTTTTGCTGTTTTGGTGGTTCTCAGAGTTTGAAACATCAAGTTACCACCCCTAACTCCAAAGACCACACTGTCATTCACACTCCGCGCTTCTCTCACCCCACCATCTTATCTCCACCCACAATGCTCTATTTTTCAAGTTTGTGGACAGGGCGGAGACAGGCATTTTCTTTCTGTTTCATCACCCTTTAACAGTGTGTTGACAGCAAAAATGGATATCTAGAAACCAAAATGGCAAAAAGGCCTTTCATGGCGTTAGCCATGTTAGAGATTTTATAGATTTGTAGATTTGGTTCACTGACAAATCTACAAGTTGCAGATAAGTGTGTAGCCCGCTGGCATGTTTTTCCCCATTTTTCTGGTATCGTTATGTTTTCATTCTGTCTCACACCAGCTAAAGACTTGACTCTACTGTTTACTTGTGTTCTACCGCTTAATTTCGAATTATGTCTAAAGATAGATGGTTAACAGTGTGAAGGAATGAACCATGTCCTCATTTATGTTCCTCTGTGTGCAGGCACCAGGGTTTGGCTTCGGGATAGCCATCTCAGGAGGTCGGGATAACCCTCATTTTCAGAGTGGCGAGACCTCCATTGTCATCTCCGATGTCCTGAAGGGAGGCCCTGCAGAAGGCCTACTGCAGTAAGACTTTGTTCCATTATCGGGAGCCCAGTCAGATTGCTAGTTATCAGTATTTAATTACCATGGCTGCTCCAAAGAGGCTTCAAGCATGTCTGTGCTCTGTGTCTTCGCTCTCCAGGGAAAATGACAGAGTGGTGATGGTCAATGCTGTCTCCATGGACAATGTGGAGCACGCGTACGCAGTCCAGCAGCTTCGTAAAAGTGGGAAAAATGCAAAAATTGTAAGTGCCATCAGTAGCACCAACATTGCTCTAAGCAATTCTGTTTGAAAACTTTCGAAAAATTATTGCACGGTCTTTAAAACTTGATTAAACTTAAACGAAAAGTTAGGTACTGATGCGTTTCAAAAGCAGGGCCAAAGCAGGACAAAAGCAGAGGTGGCATGGCAGGATGTACATACATTTCATCTTTAAACTCCAGCCCGAGTATAAAGAACTTGTTTGAGAAATGCGCTGGATCGGGGGGGGGGAAGCAATCGAGTCACGCAAACCGACGCGATGCCTTTGTCAGGCCGACCTCACATCTCGTTTTCTCCCGTCAGACAATCAGACGAAAGAGGAAGGTGCACGTCCCCATGGGCCGCCTGGGGGAGAGGGAGACCATGTCGGAGCATGACGAGGAGGAGGACAGCTACGACGAGGAGATCTACGAGACCCGGAGCACCCGCAGCGGCGCTTACAGCGGCTTGGGCGGGGCGATTGGGAGGCGCAGCGGCCGGAGCAGCGGGCGAAGGGACAGGGAACGCGAACGCAGCATCTCGCGGGAGAGGAGCCTCTCCCCGCGCTCGGACCGCCGCTCGCACAACCTGCCCGCGCGCCCCGCCAAAGTCACCCTCGTCAAGTCCCGCAAGAATGAAGGTGAGCCTCACAAAGTCGGGGAAAAGCGGAGCAGGCAAGCGCACGACAACCTGCTTCAGCAGCTGTTCAATCCCGGCAATCGTCAGCCAATATCGTTATTTACTAGACGACTAGGTTTTAATATTGGACTAATATTAGAATATGGGATTCCTAAAATCATGGTTGTTACCATGGAGTGGCTGATAGGATAAAATACCTTGCCAAAACCCAAGTAAATCCAAGTAAAGGAGCAATTAATCTTCTTAAATTGGTCGTCTTAAAGGATGAATCCCTCTGCAGCAGCTGGCAGTCAATCGTGGTCGTCACATGAACTCCGTGCTAACATCATCTTTGTTGCTGTCGTTCACTTTGTAAGCAGAATATGGCCTGCGCCTGGCCAGCCACATCTTTGTGAAGGACATTTCCCCTGAGAGCCTGGCAGCCAGGGACGGCAACATCCAGGAAGGGGATGTAGTGCTGAAGGTACGTGGGAGGGAGGGAGAGGGAGGATGC
>OMKK01075811.1:19510-30991 GCA_900302305.1 Polymixia japonica
GACATATTTGATCACACACAGATTTTCCATTTACTGTCATGTTGGTCTTCATGAAGAGAAATGAAACGGAATCAGAGAGCAGTATAATGGGAATTATGCAGGAAGTACAGTGCTGGAATGGCCTGGCACTCGCTGTACCATCCCTTCCGTTATGTACCCAAATATGTGCCGCATATCGTGTCGTTACTTACTGTTGCATCTAGAGCCTATGAAGCCTATGAAGTAGGCCTCTCTCTCCTGTGAAAGCCTATGAAGTAGGCCTAAGTGCCCGGCAGGTTCAGGCAATTATTTTCTCCCTAGGCTGTTTCAGAACCGTAATCGCTCTGATTAATGTGTCAGATTCATAGTAGGCTTTAACCTTCTCTTCTTTGTTCTAGTGCCGTTTCAGCAAATTTGTTAAATGGTGTTGGGGACTTACACTCGCACATTTCAAGTGGTTAAGAAGCTGAATTTTTAAAATGGCTCACAGGTTATTACAGCCTATAATGTGCCAAACATACATGCATGTACAATTATGTATTTATTTATTTAACATTTGTTTCAGGCCTGTAAGCATGATCACATTAGCTTATTTAGGTCTAATAAGTTTTCTAATAATATTGAAATTTCTAGTCCTATGATATCATCAAGCACCTGTAAATGTACTGATAAATTTTTAACAATGTAAAATAAATGAGACTTTTCTTTTTCTTTTTTGTGTGTGTTTTGTTTTGTTTTTTGTACCTTGTTTATTTTCAGTTTGAGCTTCGTAGGGAGATATTCTATGGCCATATAAGTAGGAACAGTAACTGTTTCCTTTTCTGATGGCTTCAGATCAATGGCACAGTGACGGAGAACCTCTCCTTGATAGATGCCAAGAAGCTGATAGAGAGGTCAAAGGGCAAGCTAAAAATGGTGGTCCAGAGGGACGAGAGGGCAACATTGCTGAACATCCCTGACCTCGACGACAGCATTCCTTCAGCCAACGCCTCCGACAGAGACGGTGAGAGAGAGTTCAGTTTTTGGATACAAACCCCAGCTTGTCAATGTGCATTTCAAAATCGGGTTGTTGACAGTGACTCCTATTTTATCAGACATTTCAGATATCCATTCTCTGGCATCCGACCAGTCCAATCGATCACATGACAGACATCGTAGCAGCCGCTCTCACTCCCCAGACAGACGGTCAGAACCCTCGGACCACTCCAGACACTCGCCCCCGCAGATCAGCAATGGCAGGTAAGGATCGGCCCTCCATGAAGATAACATTTTCATTTTAGCCTTATCCAGAGCGACTTACAATGAATGCAACAGTACAGTAGATGGAAATGCATAGATCGCCAACACTAGAAGCGACCAACAGGAAAGGGCGCCACAGCACACTGACCATAGATTCCAAAAGATAAAGGGAAGCCTAACCCCGTGTCTAAACCACAAGCGTATCAGATGCGTTTTTTTACTCGTACGTCTCGCTCGCTTTTCGGCTGCGTCTCACGGGTGTATCCGCGAATTCAAGTGTTCTTCAAGTCTATTTTTTTCGACAATACGCATGTAATTGCGAGGTGGATGCCCATTAAAAAAGGCACTGAATAAATATATTTATCTACATTTTGCAACCTAGGCTATTTGTTATTTCAAATTCCATGGGTTATATCATTATGTTATCATTTTAATTGTTAAACTTTTATCATATTATCTTTATTTTCTCATTATCTGACCTTGGTCTTTGATTTTATTGTTTCTGATGGCATGTTTTCTCTTTTATTGCCGTTTATTGATTGATTCTGTATTGTGTAATCCTTATTTTAATGTGTAAAGTACATTAGTTTTGAAAAGTGGTATACAAATAAAGTTATTATTATTGTTATTATATATTTTCTGATAGCTAGATGATAATAATAATAATAATACAACCACCACAACAACAATGGTTCTGTATGAAACACAGCTGCTGACTTTTGGGGAGGGTTGGGTGTGTTTAATGACATGTCATAAAACTTGAGAACTGCAAACCAAAACCAAACCAAATCTTGACATATGCCCGAATCGGACGGGACCCAGTGCTTGCGGTCTAGACACGGGGTAATGTACACAAAGTCACCACTGCACCAATTTTTCATGTCAACATATACTGTAAGTATGTCTACCTTTCTCCAGACAAGTTTTGACTTTGTGTGTCCCTGGTGTTCTTTATCTTTTGGGGTAAAGACCAGCCACCATACACACCTCTTTGAATGCTACCAGCCTAGGACCGTTACTAGTAGCAACTTCCTCAAGTGCTTCATTGATTCTTCATTCAGACAAACGAACTAGAACTAAGATTTTTGCCAGGTTTTGTCCCGTTTAACACTACCCTTTTTGTTCCCTTTCACACCTAACAGTTGGAGAATACCGTAAGTTTTGCGGCCTTGGCTGCAGAGATAGATTGTAAATAGATACTAGCGGCAGTAGTACATTCTGAATGGATTTAAAGTAGGTTAGTAGATCGGTAGCTCTTAGCTTTTTAGATATTGTGATGTACAATTCTAGGATAGTCACTTTTTAGATAACATTGTATACCTATATCTATAATTTATATGGGGGGGTATATATATATATGATCTCACAGCTGCCTAGTGGAGGTGGGGGACCGTGGCAATTCCAATATTTTTTAATTCTATTAATTTTTGATGGGCTCTGCAGTGCACCCTTGACACGTGACACCAGGAATTCACATCAGGGAAATCAGTGTTTCTGTTAACGGTGAAGGATTACCTGATGAAATATTGCTGCAGTAACGTAATCGGACATCAATTATTAAGAGACGCGTCAAAACAAGAGTCGGTGCTCCAGGGTCGCTGTCGCACAGAATGAGGGCCCGAGTAAGTGTCACATGATCTCCATGTCTGTGGGAACATTGTTTTGGGCCTGCAAACCGCGTGTTTGGCGCAAGGACAACATGCCTCCAACAATGAGCGAACAATGGGCCATCACAAACGGTCACTGTCACCAGCCTCCCGTTATTTTGTGTTGCTGAGCTATTGTAACAACTTCCTCTTTTATACATGTGCATGTCTGGCTGTCTGCCTACTCTTGACTGTTTTGAAAGGCTGTATATTTGAGGCTAAATTGTGGAATTCTGTTACTGTCAAGATGCACAACGCAAACAGTTTCAAACGATTTATTACTGGAGCAATCAGGCCATGGAAGAGCTTCAGTCATTTGATGGTATATTCAGAGTATGGATTTATTGATGGGAAGAAGAGGTTAGGACAGATACTGTTTTTTCTGGGTTTGATCTGTGACCTGTTCTCAGAACCAGGAAGTTGTCGGTTAAAATAAAATGAGTGTTAAATGAGCAGTTTTTTTTTTCTCTTCTGCTTGTTGAAACTCTATTTTTTACAGCTCCAGCCCCAGATTTCTGGTCTGTTAAAGTATTGTGAGTTTGCGTATGTACACAGATGTGTTAAGGACAGTCACTTGCCAGTAAACGCGTGCCAGTGACCATTCACGTGACCAGGAGGTTGGCGCTCTTCTATGTCTCCGATACGAGAGCAGACCCACATCACTAGGCAGTGTGCCTTTACATACCAGACCATAGCCTACAATATCTTCATTGAGGAACACAAGGATTCAACTTCATCAGAACACAGAAATTGTCCCTGTTATCATTTTCAATTATCCTGGCGCCTTAGGAGGCTTTTGGTCACTGTATATCAAAAGACTTAACCTCACCGTTTATAGCCAGCATTTGAAGTCAGACCTCTTCTTGGTCCTTATCCAGAGCCACACAGTGAAATTCACCTGGAGGACAGAATCCACTCTGCCACCTTAGATAAGCTGCTCTAAAAATAGACTACAAAAGAGAGGAGAGGCAGAGCGGTGACCTTCAAGACCACGACACCGCCTCAGACTCGAGCTGTTCTATTCTTCACTTGTTTTGTTTTTTTCTTTTTGTTTTTTTCTTTTCTGGCCAAGGCATGTGTACTGCAGTGGAGAGGTGTGAAAGGGTCATATAGTCAAGGTTACGTATTGAGCTGCTGTACATATGGCCCTGTCCCTGCCTAGATTTTGCAGCCTTGAGGTTCTACAGCTCCAGAATTATTTATGGTCTCACCTCCCACCTCCTTTTCTAAAGATAAATCGGCTAAAAAAAAAACAAAACCCAACAGACGCTAAAAAAACATTTATTTCTTCTGCAGTCACAGAAGTCGTGATGATGAAAGGATCTCTAAGGCAGCTTCAACACCGGCAAAGCTAGTGGAGGAGATTCCTCTGCCCAAGCCCATGGAGTCAGCTGTCACCAGGGAGGAGAAACAGCTCCCTCCACTCCCAGGTCAGGGCTAAAGCCGTCAGGCATTAAACCAGTGTGTGCGTATGTATGTGGGTGTGTTCCGAGTTTGAGCGATCATCAATCACATTACATCCATTCACATCAGTTGCATGGACAGATATGTTGCATTTGTATCCCAGATCCATACCTGTGAGACTTCCTCTCAGTGCTATCCTCAGATACCCCGGAAACAAATCCAACATTTCTAACAGTTAAAACTCCTCCCTAGTTCATTAGTCTTTCAGGTAATTGAGTAGGAAAGGGTTTTGTAATTGTGAAATGTAATCTTGTTTGAACCAGTCATTTGTGGCCTTTTTAAAACGCAAACCAAAAAAAAACAACAACCTTAAATCCAGAACCCTGCTGAGCTTGGCTGAGTTTGCCCAGAGCTAAGTGAAAATAAACGGTATGAGTTGATAGACTCTGACGTTCCTCCCCAGCCTGCAGCACCCTGCTGCCTTTCTGTTTGACCTCTCTGCTCAGGACATTTTGTGCCTCTGTGTGAATGTGTATGTTTGATAATACTTGGTCTGGGATTTTGTTTTAACTGTATGTTCGCATCAGTGTATGTGTTCTGTGTTTACCATGTATATCTGCAGTATTGTTAATACTCAGTGTCTGGGGCAGTATTCACTTTCTGTAAACGGGTACAGGGTCACATGACATGTTCATCCCTATGTTCATTAGTAACACGGGTGTGTGTGTGTGTGCCTTGTTCAGAGCCCAAACCAGTGTATGCCCAGCCTGGACAGCCTGATGTAGACCTGCCAGTCAGTCCTTCTGATGCACCTGTGCCCAGTGCTGCCCATGACGACAGCATCCTACGGTAAGTCTCTATCCTAAGCCTCATGCCTTGTACTGTCGTCTTCTTACCCATTTCTTTGTTATGTAAAAAGCAAAAAAAACAACAAAAAAAACAAATACGGCCTCTCTGGTCAGCTCTCAGTAGACTATGAAATCGGAAGGCAACCACGAGGGAATAGTTTAACCTGCAGTTCACACAGTGACAGCACATCTCTGAACAGCAGTTTGGACAACTTCTTGAAATGCTCCCTTGCACATCCTGCCTTGAGTCCTCTATACAGAGCAGGGGCAGCTGGACTTGCAGCAAGCCTTGAAATTCAATATTGTTAGATATGCACACTTCACAACACATACCGATTTGCTGGCAAGTTGGATAAGCAATGGTGAACATGGCAGGGTTATCTAATATCAAAGCTTGTGAGTTAGACCAGCCATGTGGTGCTATTTTTACCTTATAGCATTTAAATTTGTCCTGGGATTGGGCAATATATTGTATTTCAAGGTACACCCATTTGGATCCATGCAAATGTTTACATATTTACAAAACCATTGTTGACAATATATAACATAACACTTTCTACAGATTGTTTACTCCATACAGTGCTTAAAAAAAATCTCAATGAAGATGAAACCTGGCTGGTATTGGCTTGTAACTTTTCATAGTGTAGTTGTATTGAAGAAACCTAATGCTGTTGAATATTGGCATACCATTTAAAATCTGAAAAAAATCTTGTTATTTAATATTTTGGGCACATCGCCCAACCTTCACTGTACAGTACCTGTAATCCAACCTCTGTCCTCAGGCCAAGCATGAAGCTGGTGAAGTTCAAGAAGGGAGAAAGTGTTGGGCTCCGGCTGGCTGGGGGGAACGACGTGGGCATCTTCGTGGCCGGGGTGCTAGAGGATAGCCCAGCTGCTAAGGAGGGCCTGGAGGAGGGCGACCAAATTCTCAGGGTGAGATACGTTTATTTAAAACTACAAAACAATAGACTGACCGCAAAACTAACAGGACATGCTTTATTTGCAGGACACGCTTTACAAGTGTAAAAACAAGTGTATCAGCTAAATTAATTACATGAGGCCCGTTTGTTGTTCATGAATGAATTGAGGAGTTTGGGGAAAAATGTTGATTATATACTCTAGAGTAGCAAATATGTTAAACTACATTTGAGGCTAGTAAACAGTGTAGCTTTATCATTAGTAGAATACTAAGGCTAATTTAACTTTTTTTTCCTCCTCTTTTTACGATAAATTGTTGATTGTATCCGACTTTAGTAGTGTTTTGTTTGGGGCATGTGTCCTCCAGCTTTTTCCTTCCTCCAGACCTTTTTATATGTGGTCTTAAACTCTGGCTGTTCCAACATTCCTCTACCTCTGGGCTGGTCTCCTAGCAGTGGCCCCGGGGGAGCACACAAAACAACTGTCTGTGTGTTTCCTCACTGTGTTTGTCCCATTTCCTCCCAGCCATATATTTCCCTGTATGTACCTCCTCCTTTCTCCAAGTATAATGTGGAATGGCTTGAATCCTCGCAAGGCTATAAAACCTGAGGTGTTTAGTTACCAAGGCAATGCTGAAAACAGGAACAGATATGTAAACATGCCCACTTTTTGCCATGCACTCGAGATGCAACGAAAGCCTGCTTATAGTCCTTTATGGTACCGTTGTCTTTTTCTTTTCCTGGTTTTGAAAAACCGAACATACCAACCACAAACGCAATTGCGGTAACCTTGCTTATCGCCAATTCCAGGTAAATAATGTAGATTTTGCAAACATAATCCGAGAAGAAGCGGTGCTGTTCCTCCTGGACCTTCCTAAAGGTGAAGAGGTCACTATTCTGGCCCAGAAGAAGAAGGATGGTAAGTGACGTAAATGAGGAAATGAGAGATTTATCTCCATTGGTTTTTCTGTTTGCTAGATCTTACCATTTTACTCTGTGCTGTTTAGTGTATCGGCGGATCGTTGAGTCAGATGTGGGCGACTCCTTCTACATCCGGACGCACTTTGAATACGAGAAGGAATCTCCATATGGCCTGAGCTTTAACAAGGGAGAGGTATTCCGCGTGGTGGACACCCTCTACAATGGCAAACTGGGCTCCTGGCTGGCTATTCGCATTGGCAAGAACCACCAGGAAGTGGAGAGGGGTATCATCCCCAACAAGAACAGGTGAGAACGCCATCATGGTCATGCTGCTCTGACACGTTGTGGTTTGTGCGTTTGCCATGATTTGAGTTGCTTCTCAGTTATCTATGATGGTGGCAAAGAACATAATCCACACACTGCTTAGGAAGTCTGTCAAAGCAAGCCATTGTCACGCACTTTCCCTATTTGCAAAAGTTTTGTTATGATTACCATGGCCATGTAACACCCTTAGTGTTGGCAGTGTTGAGGTAAGCAATGCCAAGTTGCTGTACACACCCATCAGGTTATGTGCTTCGAGCCATGTCCATCACCCTGTCCTTTGTCAACAGAGCGGAGCAGCTCTCCAGTGTGCAGTACACCCTCCCCAAGACAGCAGGGGGCGACAGGGCTGACTTCTGGAGGTTCCGTGGCCTGCGCAGCTCTAAGAGGAACCTGAGGAAGAGTAGAGAGGACCTCTCTGCCCAGCCAGTCCAGACAAAGTTCCCGGCGTATGAGAGGGTGGTGCTAAGAGAAGGTGAGAAATCTGACCATGACTTCTGGCCAAACTAATACTGAATAAAGAGCCCGTCATTGATTTTATGTCTGTTTTGTTTGGTGCAGCTGGTTTCCTGAGGCCTGTTGTGATATTCGGGCCCATTGCTGATGTGGCTCGAGAAAAGCTCGCCAGGGAAGAGCCAGATCTATTTGAGCTTGCAAGTATGTTTGTATATATTGTAAATAGCACTACTAGTTAGTATTCAAATGTTGTTTTTTTTTAAAATTTATTCATAATTCCTGTTTATCACATTTACCAGAAAGTGAACCTAGAGATGCAGGAACAGACCAGCGTAGTTCAGGAATCATTCGTCTTCACACCATCAAGCAGATCATCGACAGAGTGAGTGTGCCCGTTTTCATCATGTAGAATGCGTTGTCAACCACATTATTTGTTTGTAAGTTTATTGAAACATTATGAAATGAATAAGTGGGCTTAGTCATCATAAATGTTTTTCTACCATATCTAATAAAGGACAAACATGCTGTGCTGGACATCACCCCTAATGCTGTGGACAGGCTGAACTATGCTCAGTGGTACCCTATCGTGGTCTTCCTCAACCCCGACAACAAGCAGGGCGTGAAGAACATGAGGACCCGACTGTGCCCCGAGTCCAGGAAGAGCGCCAGGAAGCTCTATGAACGAGCCATCAAACTGAGGAAGAACAACCATCATCTGTTCACCAGTGAGTGGGCAAAATGAGGCAACGGTGACAACTGGATCGGCATTGGTTTGGGGGGGGTTTACATTTTCTCATGCCATCAAGACAAATTCTTGTATTTGTTATTTATTGCACTTGATGAATAATGTGATTGTGACTTTGAAATTGTTTCCTAGCCACCATAAACATGAATAACATGAACGACGGCTGGTACGGCGCTCTGAAAGAGACCATTCAGCAACAACAGAACCAGTTGGTCTGGGTGTCGGAGGGCAAGGTGAGAGACGACGCCCATTCAGACTTTACTAACGGCGATACCATAGCAACAAACATCGTTTCTAATGTCACGCTGTTCTGAGTGAGTGAGTCATGTGGCGATGATCTCTCTGCCCTCTCAGGCGGACGGAGCGCCAGAGGATGACTTGGACATCCACGACGACCGCCTGTCGTACCTGTCGGCGCCAGGTAGCGAGTACTCCATGTACAGCACAGACAGCCGCCACACCTCCGACTACGAAGACACGGACACGGAGGGCGGCGCCTACACCGACCAGGAGCTGGACGAGACGCTGAACGACGAGGTGGGCCTGCCCACGGAGCCCGCCATCACCCGCTCCTCCGAGCCCGTGCGAGAGGACCCGCCTGTCATTCAGGACGCCCCCGGCTACCCCGGGTATCAGCACCCTGTGCAGCCGGACCCGGCCAACCGCATAGACCCCGCGGGGTTCAAGATGGCTGCTCCCCAGCAGGTAATATCCAGAGCCAGCAGGCTGCAGCAGGCCTCTAGAGGCTGGCTCAGCAGCACAGATGGATGCATGGCCGAAACTATATTGCGGCAGAAAGGAGAAAACGGCTCCTCCACGTTCAATGTCATTGTCATGTGTTTGTTGAGATTTAAGTGTCCTTGAAGTAATAAACCCGTTGTAGAAGCTACTAGTATGTAGTCCAGTCTAACCACATTTTTGCAAATGCATTCTGTGGCTGGAGTAAAAATGATTCAGTCTAAGGGAGAGAGTCGCGGTGATGGGGAGAGCCGTAGTTTCAGTGTGTGCTCTCAGCAGCGTGTGTCATCAATGTCTCTTAACAATACTTCACAGCAAGACGAGGCTGCTCTGACCGCGCCCCCGCTGCCCCCGACGGCGGCGGCGTCCCCGGTCGTTGAGCAGCCTGTGCAGCTAGAGGGCACGCACCTCGAGGAGCCGCCCGCTGCAGCCGCAGCTCCTCAGGCTGACTCACTTAGCAGCCTCAGCCCCGCCCCTGAGCTAATTCAGCCCCCACCGCCACACGAACCCCACCCGTCTGGGCTGCCCGGCCCAGAACCAAAGGTACCCGCTGCTGCCTCACCAGCCACTCGGACCGGGCCTGGGCCCCCAGCCTGCTGTTTTTAACTGCCTGTCTTCTCGCACACGCTTTCCACTCGCTCTCTGCATGACCCCGCCCACGCTGTGTGACTCACTGAGCCCACTGTGCCTCTTGTCCCCCGAGGGAATGTGCGACAGACTGGTCCACATGCAGCACAGTGGGCTGGGGGGACCATGGGAGACTGGTGTTTCTGTGTCTTTGACCAGGATGAAGACATCTGCAACCAGCCCTAACTGTTGCCTCTTACTTCCTTTGCATGGCTCCTAATGTTTTTTGGGTTCCTTTCAGCTTCAACTCTTCTGTAGATGAACGGTAGTAGCACTTGCAGTGGCATCGTAGTAGTAGTACTAGTAGTGCCATTTTGTTGTAGTGCCAGTAGTTGAAGTTGTTGCATTAGTTGCAAACTGAATGTTGGTTGCATGATGAAAACTAACCTGCAGACAGTACTCTCCGTCAAGCAATTCTCCCTATGGAAAAAACACAAAACAAAACCTTGCATAAGCATTGCATTATGTCTTCCGTAGTGGTATTGTCCTGTGTGGATGTCAACAAATCAAGCTTCTTCCATAGGAACTAGTGTAACTACATTTGCTGTCTACAGGCTACACATCATACGTTTGAAACGAGGCCTTTCAGAAATGTACAAATTGCTCTTTAGTGTGCTAATCAGAAAACGTGATAATGCACAATTATTTAATAGTAAGCATGTGGATTCTTCTCATCATTCTTGAAAGGCGTCTTGTCAAACAGGCATTCAGAACTGGTTTTAAAACATGAACAACGGTCTGCTTGTGTAATTGCACTTGGACTTGATGTTTGTTTAATTCAATGGTTGTAGGATTCAATTTCATGATTTGGATATTTGGTTTAATGTAAAACTAAGGTTTTAGTTTATCTCCCAGTATTAACCTCCTTTATCGTGCATTAATTGTACCTGGTTGTTGGAAAAGGACTTTTTCCTGAATGCTTTCTGACCTTCAGTACGATTGATTAAATGGTGTTAAATGGTGCTTGATGGATGTATTTATTTCCTCTTCTTTCCCCACAGATGTACAAGAAAGATCTGTACAGTATGGAGGAGCCTGTGCGAGTCAACCATGGCCTGAAGCCGTCTCTGAGCTACAGTCACCAGCCACCGTATCAGGACAAACAGCCATACCGCGAATACGACCACCCGCCTTACGGATATGACGGAGGCGGCTACCCAGAACCAAAGCCTCACAACTTTGACACTCACCTGCACTACGACAACCGTGTGCCTCACTACAACGAACAGTGGCCCCCCTACGACCAGCAGACCTCGTCCCAGCCCGCGTGCTACCAGCCGGGCCACCAGCAACCCCTGGGCTACAACCCTCGGCCCCCTTACGAGGACGGACCGGGGAGAGACTACAGCCCCCCTCAGCCACGCTACGATGAGGCCCCCCCAGTGGGTTATGACGGCAGGCCACGCCACAGTAAACCTGGGCCCATGCGCTATGATGAGCCCCCGCCCCCGCCCCCAGCAAGCTATGACGCCCACTCCCCATACGAGGCAGAACCTCATGGCTTCCCCATCAACTCGCCCCGGTCCCCGGACCCTCCAAAGCAGTACTATGGGGACTCTGCTCCGAGGCCCGCCTACAACGCCGGGCCTCCCAACCGGGTGTATAAGTCAGGGATGCATGAGCCTGTCATGAACTCTGAA
>OMKK01075811.1:31027-41336 GCA_900302305.1 Polymixia japonica
CCTACCATACCCCCTCCTAAACCAGAGACCCTGCCTTCCCCAGGCGAGCCGGGCATCCCTGCAGGCTCCAAGCCCCTTCCCCTTCCCCCTCCACCCCGGGAAGATCTGGAGGAGGACCCAGCCATGAAGCCCCAGTCGGTGCTCAATAGAGTCAAGATGTTTGAGAATAAGCGATCCGTTTCTGTGGACAGGGCTAAAGATGGAGGGGACTCGTCAGCACTCAGGGTACGTTCTTCACAAATGTAAACACCCATGTAGAACATAAAGTCACTTCAATGGGTCAGAGGCACAATGTTTGATGTAGTCAAGTCCTCCATGCCAGTTCCAGAGTATCAGACCGTAATTGGACTTAAAGGTAGTATATGTAGTTTATAGCGGCCTCTAGAGTTTGCTAGTGGTATTTATCAACTGTCGCAAAGCCAAACTGACGTGCGATTGTTTACATTCATGACTGAGTGCGGTCGGACTGCTGCTGTCTGTCGTCGTGTGGTGTCTGTCGAAATGTCACATGTTCACAACAGAGGAGGTAAAGTAACATTGCCATACCTTTATATGCCGTAAAACGAAACGTCACATTTCCCGGGAAATCCAGCCCGGTGGCAGACAAAATTGCATAGTGAATACTGAAGGCTTCTAGGAAACTGATCTGAACCGCGATTTCTTCATCCTCCCATGGCCATTACACTATGCAATCACCAGAAATGTTATTATCTGTTAAAAGCATAAAACTACATATAGTACCTTTAATAGCTAGTTTGTTAACAGGATTGTAGCAAAGGAAATATGATGGCATGCCAAACAAATCCATCTTAAATGTGAAACAAGCTTCAAGATTATTTTGCCTTTTTATTTACTTTTTTTTTTTTTTTCTTTCCAATTTTTAAAAACGGTATGCAATTATACAAGATTGTTAATGTTGGCACACTGCCTCAGAACTAGAAATGAAACTATTCCCTAACTTACTTGCTAATGGACTTATCATCCTTACTCATGAAGCCATTTGTCATGAAGCCGTTTGATGCTGTGGTACTGGTCTAGGATTTAACACGGCGAGCACAGCAGTAGACATCTTAACGCTTCCCAGACGATTCATGAGAACTGAAATTAGGTTGAAAAGCTGTCAGTAAATGCTTATGACAGTTTGTCTTTGTCTCTGTTCCAGCCTGCAGATGTTCCTAAACCTGTGGTTGCACCTGGCCCAGTCCTCAAAGCCAACTCCCTTAGCAATCTGGAACAGGAAAAGCCCACCTACAGGTATGTAGCGTTCATTACGGCACAACAGACTGCAGCATAGGTGGGTGAAGGGCGATTGTAAGATTTGTAAGTTTCCTAGTAGAAGAGTCTCGAAATCCATTCATCGTTGTCGGAGCCCCACCTGGTGGACGACAGCCGCCGTGCAATTGTGCAGCAAGCTCCACTATGGTGATAGGACAGCAAAAACAAAAAGCAAACAGCTCATTTTTACTGCATCTCTGTCCCTGCTGTTGAAACTCTGCGGCTGTTCTGGCTGTTTCCTTCTGGCTCTCACTACAGGGCTCCCGAGCCGCAGAAGCCCCAGTCCAAACCCTTGGACGACATGGTGCGCTCCAACCACTATGACCCAGATGAGGACGAGGAGTATTACAGGAAGCAGTTGTCCTACTTCGACCGCCGTAGCTTTGACAGCAAGGCCATGGGCCAACCCGGCCCTGGCATAAACCGCTTCCATGACCTGCCCAAACCAGCTCAACTGTCATACCCTTATAACCGGTACAAACTCCCAACTCTCATTGCCAGGCGTCGTTTAGGCATGCCGTTGAAGCCAGTCAGCCACTAGTCTCTGAACATATTCATTTTGGTGAACCTGTGTTGTTTGCGTCTGCCTCCTGCAGGGTTGAGTCTGTGGAGAAGGTGAGTCCAGTGGAGAAAAGGTATGATCCCCTGGCCCAGATTAGCCCCTCCTCTCAGTATGGGCCACCGCCCCCTGCCATCCCACCCAACACCCTGCCCAAACTCAGCCCCAGTGAGGGTAAGCCCACTTCTTAATGTTTTTTTTCTGCACGTATTCATTAGCATAGCACGTCTCTTATTGAAATTAATATTTTGGAGACAGGATTATTATTTTTTTACTTTTTTTGTCAGAAGCACCAGCTAAATGGCCAAAATGTAACTGTGTAATGCGGTAAGTTCCGCTACAGCATATTATGATTCGACTGAAGCCTGATGTAGGCGCCTGCATCCTCTGTTTCCAGTGAATTCCACACCTGAAGCTGTGAACTCACCCACCCCTAAACCTGAGGTGACAGCTCTGAGGCCTGCCAGCAGGGAAGACTCCACACAGGGGGGCTACCTGCCCCCAAGGGGCCTCCCCGACAAGTCCCCAGTCAACGGTACCGACGCGCCCCCCAAGACATTGGGCGCGCCCACCCCCACCAGCTATAACCGCTACGTCCCCAAGCCTTACACCAGCTCGGCCCGGCCCTTCGAGCGCAAGTTCGAGAGCCCCAAGTTCAACCACAACCTGCTGCCCAACGACACGCAGATCAAGGCAGACCTCATCAGCAAGCCCAGCGTGGTGAGCAACAACGGTGGCAAGCCTCAGCTCTCGCCACAGCCCCTGGATCACGACAGTGGCCTGGACACGTTCACACGTACTATGGACAACAGGCCCAAGTACCAGCACAATAACGTCAATGCCGTCCCCAAGGCCATCCCTGTCAGGTGAGAAATAGAAGCCCATAAATTGGCATTGTCAAGTTCTGGAGTAGTAAGTTCTGTAAGAATAATTACAGAACCTGCTGAAAGACAGCCGAGGCCCGTCTGCACGCTGGGATTTCGCTCCAGTGTCCTCTGCTGTGCATTATTCTCTGCCTCTGCGTTTTGACTGATGATGCTGACTCTTTGGATCCGTCCCTTAGCCCCAGTGCGCTGGAGGATGACGACGAGGATGAAGGGCACACGGTGGTGGCCACGGCCCGGGGGATCTTCAACTGTAACGGAGGGGTCCTGAGCTCCATCGAGACAGGTGTCAGCATCATCATCCCCCAGGGCGCCATCCCCGAGAGCGTGGAGCAGGAGATTTACTTCAAGGTGTGCCGGGACAACAGCATCCTGCCCCCCCTCGACAAGGAGAAAGGTCAGCTGATCCGTCCTTGAACCTAAACTCTGACGATGGTAGCAAAAGGCTTATTGACTGCACTCCTTTCTTTACTAAATTTGTGTTGATCACAGAAAGCAAAAACGGCAAAAAACACACTGCGCTACACACTGCAATCAGAAAGTACTGATGTTGATAATCACCAAAAACAAATCCATGGAAAACATGGAATGCATACTTTTTAACACCTAACTGCAGTTTAGCTCTTTTGTTACGAATGGCCGCATCATAACAACTAATTTCAGCAGAAACTTCAGAGGAATGGAGACATAAGATTTTATACATTGTTCTCACTGTCATTAATCAGAAATAAACAATGACATAAAGAACAACATATTCCGAATATGAGGAATATCAACATGAAATGTGCGAGGTCTAATAGACATAGCATCGGGCAATAAAGTAAATAACTAAATTAATAGCATATATATACAGCCAAAACGATGTTAAAGTACATTCCACTATAGTTTATATGAAAGATCTTCAAGTAGCCTCAGGGATTTCTTGGTGCAGTGCTTGAACATTAGTTCAAGCCAGTAACGGATAATGCTGTATTTTTATTTTTATCTGTATTCTTTTTTTTTATTCACTTTCTACGGCCATATTCTGCATTCTTCAGTCTGTCATAGATTCTTTGTAAATGTCTGGGGTTTTTTTGTGTGCATATAGGAGAAACGCTGCTGAGCCCCCTGGTGATGTGTGGCCCTCATGGACTCAAGTTCCTGAAGCCCGTGGAGCTGCGCTTACCTCACTGTGCGTCTATGACCCCTGATGGTTGGTCTTTTGCTCTAAAATCCTCCGACTCCTCGTCGGGTACGCTGTCCTCTCTCTCTGTCCTTTTTGGGGGTCTGTGGACTGGCTTGGGTGATTAATGGTGCAATGCTATAAAATGAGGGTCAGGAGGAGAGGTTCTTGTTGTCTGTCTCACTTTAACCATCTCCTCTTCCACGTCCTCATTTCAACACCATGAACTTGCTGTTGGGTGTTTTCAGTAATTTCTTAGTTATTTCCTTTCACGCATAATCTGCACAGTAGAGCCTTCTGTTTTAGAATATCAGTGCATTTTAAAGCCTGTATGTTTAAGTTTTGAGCATTTCTTCATCCTTAACAACCTCTGTTCAGTAAGGTTCTGCTGTTCTCATATTCACTGTTTCCTACATTGCCCGCATTCCTTTGACTTAAATGAATTCACTCAAGATGTAAGTTCGACAAGAGGCACTCAATTAAAAACGTAAATGAGCCTAAATAGTAGTAACATGAAAATGGATGTTAAATGATACATTTTTAATCAACACTATTGCCAACAACTGACACGTCTTTATTTTCTGCAGGTGACCCCAAGACCTGGCAGAATAAATCTCTCCCAGGGGACCCCAACTACCTGGTGGGCGCAAACTGTGTGTCTGTGCTCATTGACCACTTCTGAAGAGGGCAACAGCTGGCCTGTTACTGAATGTGAAAATCAGGGGACCTCCGTTGCCCCCTGCTGTGCTCTCCCTCCATAGTGGCGGATTGTGCACTGCTCAATGAAGTATGAACTTGATACACTCACGTTGTTTACTGTGCCCAAAAATAAAATAAAAAAAACAAAAAAAACAAGGAGTGGGAGGAGTCCAGCATCCCCAGGGCTGTACTCTAAATCTTTTTTTTTTTTTTTTTTTTTCGGTGCTTTCAAGGCTTGCAAAAAATAAATATTAAAAAGAAATTATATTAAAAAAAAATGGAACTGTTGTTGGAATGCATGACCAGTGCCACAGACTGAATAATCTCATTTTGACATTTTTAGCTAATTTTCTAAAAAGGTCAGAGCACTGCGAGTAAAAGGAGAATTTTGAAAATTTGTTTAATATTGTAATGGGATTTTTGCATACTGTAATGCACTCACAAATAGAAAGTTGGTATATTGAAGACTTTTTCTGTTTGTGTGGTCCATGGTCATGCGTTTCGCTAATGAAGGATCTCTATGGACTTGGGAAATGTTGAGCCTGACACCATGGTTGACTTAGGCATTATGAAGATATATATATATATATAAAAAAATGTATATATATATATATATATATACACACATATATATATATATATATATATATACATACATATATACTGTATGAAGAATGAAGGTTAAGTATTAGCATCAGATGCCCATTTATTGCAAATGGGCTCTAATGTTTAGAACTGATATTTTCTAGCTATGTTTTACCGTAGATTAATATACTGACTTGATTTTACAAACTCCTGCTGTCTAGAGATCTATGCATGTGCTATGACTCAGGTCCAGAAGCCTGCTACTACTAAGTTCAACACATAAAAATCCCATCTTACACTGCAAGCAGTGATGCCTTATCTGCATATTAACTTTTCAGTGAAACTTTAAAACATCAGATCCTTCAGTTACAGCGGTCAGTTACGAAAGGAAAAAGTCTCTGCATTTTCTCATTATATCAGTAAACTTGGATTTAGCACACAAGAATAAATGAGGCTGACAAAAAGGTACGCTTTCTTTTACTGCTATGCATATGAAGTCTGAGGAAATACAAAACACTAGAAAATGTTGAAATTGTGGCTGTACATATTGCTAGCATATGGCCTTGGTTCTCTGTAAATGAACTTTTGTACATCTTTGTTATTTTGTATAAAAGAGAAAATGTTTCTTAAAAAGGAGAAAGTGGTTACATTGGTTATGTTTGTATTCTGGTTATACCCCTGAGCCTTGGAACTGACACAAGCAGTAATAAGTCCAACTTTTCTACCAACATATACACACCACTTAAGGCATTTTTAACAGTCAGAAATCTTTTTATTCTTATTTACAAAATAGAAAAAGTGCTTGGTTTAAATGATTTTAAAAGATATGTACTTGAGGGGTCTGCTTTGAAGAGTGGTCCCTTCCTTTATTTGTGATACTGGATGCTGTATTGTGTGCCCTGAAATGTATTTTTGTACTAATAGACAATTTATTATGGCACATCAGTACTATTTTCTTTTGATATGATAACACCGCTTCAATCCAACACTAGTTTATTTTCCTGTGTGGCTGACATTCTTTTTATTTATTTTGTTTTTGTTCAATGTTTTTTTCCTTTGCAACACATTTCTAAGTATACCACTGTATTAATAAATAAATTCATTTTTCAAGTAATTGCTAAGTGGCTGTCTGATTTCTGACAGAAATGGCCCCAAACTGCCCAGTCATGATGTTGACACAATTTTGTTTCTGCCCAATGTTTTACTACTGCACATTAGCATCCTAGAGAATCATAGATGAGTAATTTTCCACAGGCTTTTCCCGTAATATTCTGGATTCAATTTGTAGATGTTGTGTGTTGTAATGTGTATAAATGTAGCAGTTGGGTGGATTATGCAAAAGACAAATAGTCTTGTGATCATTGCAAAAGAATCCCTTGTACAACCAATAGTGTCAACACTTTTCATAACACTGCAATGTTAAGCAGTGTATGATCGACCATTACAATTCATAGCATTTCACCTTCTACAAGTTTTGCAATATTTCAAATCTGGGAGTATTTAATGGTGTGCAAAGGTTATGTATCATCGAGTTTATTTTTTCATGTCAAATACTCCATGAGCAGCGGACTCCAACATTCAAAACCTCATACCATTTTCAAAGTACAATGTAGAAGGATAACCTAGCAATATACCACTAAATAAAGAGCTGGATGTTTGTTTATTTACCTACATTAATAGATAAAGCAAAGACAGTATGTGCTTTAACCATCCACACTAATAGATAAATCAAGGACAGAGTTTATGATATCAATACCAATATAGATAGAGGAAAAAACTCAGTATGTTACAAGTATAGAAATCAATTGTTTAGTATTCAAAGTTGTAAACAGTTTTTGGCACCTATTTTTATCTAATACTGAACCAGAAGAGACATACTTTTAAAACATTGTACAATGCAATGAGATACTAAGCAATGCTTGTTTTCCTTCTTGATTCTGACAGCAAAAATATATTCTTGATGGTAGATTGTAGCTCTAAATAAAACATGCAAATCAACATTACTTGAGGTACTATCAGGTTTTGCATTAATTAAGTATGGTTTAAAAATCACAGTTTAATTATTAAAAGGTACGATGGCAGAAGTACCTGTATATCACATTGACACCTCTAGGGAATATATGTACAAAAACAAGACATGTACAGTAGTTATGGAAAACGGTTGACTTAAAACCTGGTTTTTAGTGTTATTTTAAAGTCAAGCTATCCCTGAGATTAGTTAATTAATTTACAGGTCCATGAGTAAGCAGTTACATTTTTGTAAGCAAGCTGGTAGGCATATAATACATATTTCAACATTTTGTTAAACATCAAATTTTCTGAAAATCTAGTTTTTGTTTTAGAGTTTTATCTCCCTTGAAGCTATTGCTGTGTAAATTTCCTCAGTAAGTGGGACATACATCTTTTTCTCAGGATCCAGGAAGTACAAAGAATCATTCATTTGAGCTGGATTGAATCCCTCCTCCACCAACCTCACTTTCTTCATCTTGAATGTCCCAGTCATCTCCAGGCAGTTCTACAAGACATATATACATTGTAAGAGAAAATGTATTGTAATGTTTCTACATGTTTCTACAGTGTTACAGACTATATAGCTACATCTTCCCATGACAATAAGGCTAAATGTATAAAGATTTGAAAGCACAATTTAACGATCAACGTTACCTGAATCCTTATAAACCGGGGTCTTGCATAAGCTGGGAGGTAGTTTACGACTTGCTTAAAGGTGTCGGAACAGTCAAATGTTTCACCTTCTTTCAAAGTTACAGCTGCCATGCCAATCCTCCCCTCGTGACCTTAAGGAAACATCTCCTGAATGCACATATTTGTAAAACATTCCTTCTATATCTATTAATCGTATAATGACAATGTATTTACCTTCAACTTTGACTCCGTAGACATTTGCCTCTAAAATGCAGTGGGCTATCATGAGAATGTCTGCAACCTCAGATGTGGCAACATTCTCTCCTTTCCACCTACATAAATAAAGTGGAAAAAAATCAAACAAACAAAACAGGCAAAAGTGAAAAAAAATGGTCTTCAGACAACTGACAACAAGTTACAACTTGCCTGAACGTGTCACCAACCCGATCCTGGAAGTACACAAAATTCTCATGGTCAATCCGGAGCAAGTCCCCAGTGTTGAAATACAGATCGCCTTTTTTCAAGACATCACGAAGCCTCTTCTTCTCAGTCTGTTGTTGGTTGCCAGCATACCCAATAAAGGGAGATATCTTCGTAATCTTTCCCACCAAAAGTCCAGTCTCACCTGTGAAAGAAACAGACAACAATGTAGCATGACACTACTATCAATATGTTAACAAATAAGAATCCCTGCAGCTCAGCAAAAGCATTACCATAAAACACAGGTATTACATCTCCAAAAATGTGCACTTATAACATTTACTCACCTCTGGCTGCTTCAATGCACAGACCTTGCGAGTTCCTGACAGGCTCCTCTTTCTCTATGTCAAACTTGATCAATGTATAAGGAAAAAACCTCTGGGGAAAATGAATGAATGAATTTTAGAGAGATAGGTTTTCTAACTTGTTACAGGCTTGCTGTGATGCTAATTTGGCAAGGTTTTACTGGGCACGATTAAATTATCAGATGTGTTCCTCTACCTACCTTATGGACAAAATTGACACGTCCAACAACACCTATCTTGGAAGTGTAATTGATGAAGCCAATGTTTCCCTCAGTGGCAGCGTACAATTCCCTGACTTTAATGTCACCGAATCGATTCAGAAAGTCAGTCCAAACGTCTGTCCGGACGCCATTGCCAATGGCAATCCTCACACTGTGGTCTTTTTCATGGTCTTTCTGAAAAGCACAAAAGAGGATTTAGTGAGGTCATCTCCAGTTTAGCATCCACGGTAGGAGGTCAAAACAAAGAAACAAAACAAACATCACACCGTCTTCAGGTGTCACAGGGTAATAAAAGATGTGTTGTACATTTTGATAGTCAATGTGAGGCATAAACCTGCAAAGCTATCATACTATCTCTATAAAAGTCAACTTAATCAAACAAATTGGTCTGGATTCCATTTACCTTGGGTGTATTGCAGAGGTAGCGCATAGTTTCACCAATGTACTGCATCACTGTAACATTGTACTTCCTGCAGTCCTCCCAGAACTGAGAGGCTGAGAACTTCCTCCTCAAAACAATGGTATTACCTGGAATATAAATCAGATTACACTACTTTTAATTAATGGAATATATATACATCCATGCAAATGTAATTCCAATAAACTTCAGTATGTGTCTAAACTCTGTAAATTGTTTCTTAAGCAAGGTCTTCCTTATACTCTCACACACAGAGGATCATTACCCCTCTCAATAGATCCACACAGTCCGATGAGGAAGCCAGCACTGTGATAGAGAGGGAGGTTAATGTAGAACACATCCTCTGATGTCACTCCTGAGACGGCCTGGACGAAGGACGCTGCCCATATCCTCTCCTGGGTGACAAGGGCTGCTTTAGGTAAACCTTTAAAAGGAGTAGCATTATGGGTCACTCTGGGTATTGTTTACTCAAGTTGTATGGAGGCGAAAATGTGGCACTCTGGAAATTTGACTAGTTCACATTTGGACTGCAGAGAGTTGAAATCTCTCTAAAGTGGCGAGCTTGAAAGTGATTGTGTGCTTGGGCTACCTGTAGTGCCTGAGGTATAGATGTAGAGAGCAGTGCTCTTGATATTGATGTTGCTCCGGAGGTCACAGGGCAGAGGCTGGTCTGAGGCTTGGGGGATTTTGTCAGACAATGTGTTGATGCCGTCGATGCTGCATGCCTCTGAGAGGAGGTACACAGAAATGCCCTGCTGTCTCAAAGTTGGCAAAACCTCTTCCACAGCGTCCTTCAGCTCTGCAAAGACAGATGTGCTTTCAGCTCAGTGTCCTCAATTGAGCAATGCTGCAAATGGTTGCCTATATCATATTACCCAATATCCCTGTGGAATAGCTGCTGGTGGTGAACACAGTACAGTACAAAAGGTATATTCTAAAACTGACGTACACAGCAGTGACTGCAGCTGAACGTAAAACACTTCACGTTAAAAAGAAATCACGTATACATTTCACGTGAACGTAAAAACGTGAAACGCAAAAAAGAAAAAAGAAAACATTTAACCAAGAACAAAACACC
>OMKK01075811.1:48057-74515 GCA_900302305.1 Polymixia japonica
TTTTCACTGCCACACACACACACACACACACACACACACACACACACACACACACACACCTTTTAATTACTGACATCAGCTGCCCCAGGTATAGCCACCACTGGTATTTTTCAGATTCTCCTCTCGTATACATTTTAATATGTTAATCTAAAAATCCTGCTTGATGATATATAGGGACTACAGTCGCAGAAACTCTACATATACACCTGCATCCAACCAGTAGTCAATGTGCTTACAAGTTTACCCCACGTGGCTCATTCAGTGTGTGAAGTTATATGCGCTATGTCTGTTGACTTAAAGCAGTGGTCAGGGTCCACATTGCCATGTTATAAGTATGACTTGAAAAACAGTGTTCTCAAAATGTGCCCAGGCAATTTGAGTCCGAAGAAATGCTTGAAAGCTGCCAGTGTTTGCATATCCCCGGTGCAGCTTCTGCAAGCCGATACAGAAGCATCCACACTAACAATGGAGGACGTTCTATTAAGTGAAATCATTTAGATGTGCTATTTTAACTATCTGAGACAGTTAAATCAATATTTGAAAGTTGTTTTCCAAAAGTCAAACCTTCACCGAGGCTCTTAATGTGTGATGTCAGAAAGCTTTTCTGGAGCTGCTCCGTGGCCTATAATGAGACACTGGGGATCTGGGCACAAATAAATATTCACATTCACATTCAAGTCAGGTTTAATTTACTGTAGTACTGTTCAATTCACTGTTTTACACCAGATAATGTTCTAGTATTTCCAGATAAGTCACTGGGTACAGCCACATACAACCTCAATGACATAGAGACTGTGGAGCTGCTGCATTGATAGTGAATTAGAAGCCAACTTTTCAGATGGGGTAAATTCCTGTTTTAATATTAGTATATTAGCATATGTGTTAAATTTCTCAGGGTAGGAATACTTCTATAGTACTTCTCCAAGACTGACATTGAAATCAGTAAGTATTTGGACAGAATCATGCTTTGTTTCTTCTGGCATCATTACCCTTAAACCCTATTAAATAAAGGTGTGAATGATGAGGGCATGACACTGAAGCTAAAGGGGAGACTAACAGCTTCAGTTTGAGAGTATTTTCAGACAGATTTTCACATGAGATGATCCATCAGAGAAGCATGTTGATAACTTAGAAATAGAGCACTATCACCAAATCTTTTTTAACTCTTCAACTTGAATTGTTTTTTTTTTTTCTGTAGACAGTTTGTACTTTAACCTCAACATCGTCGTTGTGTCATACAGTATCATATTTCCAAATAATGCAGAGTATGCCAAATTAAAGTGTGTTTCCATCCAAATAGTTACAGAACTGGTAAATGAATGTTTGCTTATGGCCATAGATCTTGTCTAGACCAGGATTGAGCGGCATGATTTCCAGCCACTACATCATTTATACTAGAAAAATGCACAACTCATCAACAAATCACAAAGCAAAACACTCACTGCAAGCAACCTAGAGGCAATAGTGCCACTACATGTAAACATAACACATTATGTGGCAATATAGAGCACCATATTGTCAACTGATCATAACCATCAGGTCAATAGCAAGCGCGGCTCCCCGTTTCACCTCACCTGTCCGTGATGACATCATTTCTGTTGAGAAAAAGGACTGTCAAAGCCACTGTCCTGCTGGCACTGCCTGATCTGGGAGAACAGAGTCTTAGAACACACTTTGTGCTGCCGGTCCCCCTCCGAGCCAGGGATGGGCTCTCTGCGCGTACTCATCTTAGCACTGGGGAAGTTCAAGGTCTTGGTGTAAGGTGGCACCTTGGTAAGCTCGTTATAAACAGTCACGTCAGAGATGTCGGGCGCAAGGCTTCCAAACTCTCCCAGGTCAAGGGGCGACGCAGCACACAGGGGAAACGGCGTCACCGGTGCGACTCTACTTCCGGAGTAGGAGAGCGTGGGGACTTGGAAGGCTGCATTTGAGCTGTTGCTGACCAGGCTCCAGTCACTCTGTCCCTCATCTCTGACTGGAGGCTCTTGAATGAGGAACTGTTTGCTCTGTGTGTCCGAGTCTAGGAAATCATCTGCCTTACCGGAGTCAACTCCCTGCAGGTACACCTCCCTGCTCTTGCTCCTCAGAGACATATTGCTAATATTTACCTGGGAAGTGGGGACCGTCTGTCGAGAGGGTTTATAAGAGAAGTGGTGTGCTGGTGCAGCGGCCTGGGCTTTCAACACTGCTTCCTCTGAGGTCTCCTCCTTCCCAGACATAGGAATGTCCTGGAGGGCAGCTTTATTCAAAGGCTTACTCCTTGCTGCTGTGGGGATTTGAGGGGCTGAGTCGATGTAAGTCTTTTCCCCCTGGGTCCTCTCCTCTGGCCTGATCTCAGGGACCTGACTCAGTGTGGGCGGGTTCTTACTGAAACCTGCTTTTCTACTCGGAGTGTTGCCAGTGGTAGACAAAGCTGTCGACAAACCTGTCAATACAGAACACCATTCCACACCACTTTGAAAAATAAATAAATAAATAAATAAATAAGTACAATTAAACTTTCATGTCATACCACTTGTGTGTAACAGGACTCACTCGGTAAGCTGTGGTTCTTCCCAGATTTCCTTTTGACAGGCGTCTCTAAAACTTTGGCCATGGCTACCAGCTTGCCAGCTGCACTCATTATTTTCTTCTCAGCCCTGAAGAAGAGAGCAAGGTTGATGCACACAGCCTTGCAAACCACAATGAAAAAAAAAATCAAGGTAAGGACAAGTATGTCTTCCTTGCCCTGTGGTCTGTCCTCCGTCCTCAAGCAAGTCCTGCAGACAGGTCAGATAGTAGCGTCGCATCTTCCTGGCAGTGTCCTGTCGCTCCCTCTGCACCTCCACGCGGATCATCTCCGCGGCGCGCTCCTTACTCTCCTGAAGGTAACGCAGCATGTCTCCTGCCACACAGACACAAATCAACTCATCATGAAGCAGGCCTAGAGCAATTCTACACCACAGCCACATCACACACTTACAATGCATACCAGTTAAAGTAACAAAGTGTGTAATCACTTCAGGAAGCTGCGGGTTATAATATTTTCTTTAATATTAAACATTGCACCAATTGAAAGGCTGTAATGCAAGTATCCCTTGTGCTTTTGGGTGAACACCTTAGATTGGAACTTTATCCCCGTGGGGAAATAAGGTTCAAAAAGCCCATAGAGAATACAGCAAAGGAAAAGCACATAAATAATATTGCAGCAAAGAATAATAAACATAGCCTACCAACATATGAATATTAACAATAACAACATTAGAACATGTTAAGGTAAATGTACTGCATGTAGTCAAGGAACAAAAAGAAGTAGGAGCTACTACAACAGGCAGGCACTAGCCCAGGGCCATGTTGGATCTAAGCCTAGAAGAAAACTATGTAGAGAGCGGGTATATCGCTGGGGTTGTTGTATAGATGTGTTGTTTACTTAGACCCATGACGCCTCCAGAAGTCTTGCAGCCCACACAAACAATATTTAGAGCCCGCAAAGCTAGCCCACGAGAACAGCAGCATTACCAACGTTGGAAGTGGTAGTGAGGGACCATATTTATGTATGCGATATGTGTTAATTAATGGATTCATTTCTGTCACTTTATTTTAGCATGTAAAGCATGGTAGGTTCATAATTGAGTTGTTTGTGAGTTGTTGACTACAGTAGTGACAGGCTGCAGGACACCTCTACCCACTGAAGCTTAGGAATGAACATGGATGCCGCAGTACGCCTGGAAGACTGAAGGCTGGACAACTGGACTAGTCAAATATCAGAGATTGCAGCAGTGGACAAAGAGACTCTTGTCTCAGCAGTTTCTAATAATCACCATTTCCAAATATGAATATGCTACATCATATGCGTGGCCTAGACGTGCCCAACTATCGAAGTTTCTTTAAAAAGGATTGAAGATTGTTTATGTGTTTTCCTGTATATAAGAGCCTGTTGTGACTAGAGGGAGAGGGGTTAACATCTGGTCTGTGTGACGAGCTCTTGAGGGTTTCCACGATTCTGATGGGGTGTGGATGTGTGAGACAGGAGGGTGTATATAAATTTCATGATGTAGAGTAGTACCAAAACGGTCAACTCTGTCAGCATTGGCCTTGCAAGGCTCAGGCTGATTTAAAACAGCAGATGGCGTGTTGAGCCATTTTCAACCTATGAAATGCAGACTTCTATAAATTTGGTGTCAATGTCAATATTGACACCAGGATTGATGCGTTTTATCATAGTACAATCATATAATTTAGTTTACAGCTCAAAAAACACGTGTAAGTGTACACTACCCCTTTAATATGTTGGAAGTTAAGGTAATATCAGCATCATAGAATTTCGAGCTGCCTTAAAATTCCTACACCAACCTCTGATTTTTTCTACAGCAATCGTGTACTGCTGCTTCATCTCTTCAAGGCCCAACTGAACATTCTGTTGATGATCGGACCTCCTGGTAGGAAGATGAATCAATTTGTAGACATCAGCTCATCATAAATTCAGTACATTCAGTATCTCCATTTTTCAGGTGAAATGGAAACAATTCTCCCCAACACAAATGAATGCTTCTTTGGATTTGTTTGTTGGTATGTATTTGAGGATATCACTACGTGAGCGATTTATATTCATTTCCAAATAGGCAGTGTGAAAGAATAAAAATCTCATCTATGAAACGCCCATTTATTACAGATTATAGCTTTAACAGTTACATCATGACCAAAAAAAACAAAAAAAAAAAACTTTTACCCACCCAGAGGATTCTTTGGATTTTTTCACTTCCTCTAGCTGCAGCAGGTGGTCCTCCTTTGCCTTTCGCAAGCTGCACTCATGTTCACCTACAATGAATAATAGGGGGGTATCCCGTCAACAAGGGTGCACACATACAGCAGGTCCTTTATGTCCATTTCAATACCATTTTGAGAGACACTCATCTACATTTGAGGCGTTGCATTGAGGCCTTGTTGTCTCGGACGGTGTGTTGGAGGTGACGGCAGGCCTTCTCCAGGTGTCTCTGGAGGTCCTGGTTCTTCTTCTGCAGCTTGCCCACCGCCTCGGTACACTGCTTCCCGCAACGGACCCCCTCTCTCTGGAGCAGAGAGCCTGGAAAAAGTAGACAATGTCTCGTAAACCACTGATGGGGGGGCTCCACTACATTTTGATCCAACAGTGTTTTGTTTATGTTAATACTGCATGTCTTATGTTTTGAAGCGTGATATTTTCACAATTTGGTCGTGATTCATGAAAATATATAAGTAAGAGCAGTGAAGTACATGATAGTACATACTTTGTATTTTGCCAATTTCTCTCTCATGTTGTTCCTGTCTTTCTTTTGTAACACAGGTCAGCCTCTCCTCACTTATCTGCAGGGATACAAAGACAGCCATAAAGGGAAGAGCAAATCGCAACACAAGCCCGCAAAATAGGCCAACTTCAGATAAGGCATTATCATTGTTAAACTCTGCAATGTTTCAACATAGCAGTACTGCTAGTGTTGTAACATTCTGACCTTGGCATATAGGTGACAGAGCAGAGCCAGTCCTGCTCGTAGGACAATGATTAACAGATGACAAGATCAGCTATCTCTGCGCTAGACAACAGCTACGACTCACTTTCTTCCACTCCTTCTTGGCCTGCAATACGGCTTTAGTCAACATATCTTTGCACGATGACTGGACAATGTATGTTATAGTGCCCTCTGGGGTGGTCCTGCTGACTCTCCTGGTCTCCTCAGAGTTCTGTTGCTCTGTGTTGGTATCCCCGAGGAGTTGTGCCTGAAGTTCTGCCAGCCCGGTCTGAAGCTCCGCAATAAAGTCTTCCCTCGCCCGCTGTCTCTGGGCCTGCTCCTTCTCTGCCAGCTGTCCCCTCCACTCCTCCTCTCTGGCCTTCAGAGCCTGCGGCAGCTCAGCCTCCATCTGCAGGAGCAGCCCCTTCTTCTGCTGGTCGAATTCCTCTTTGGCCTGCTGTAGAACCTGCTCCGCCTTTCGGTGCTGCTCTTGCAGCTTGGCGTGGTACTGCTGCTCGCTGCGAACCTGGATGGAGGAGATCTCCTGCCGTTTGTCTCGGCTCCAGGCTGCTCTGGCTCCAGCCAGCTCAGCCTTCAGCAGGGCAGCCTGTTCCTCCCTAAATCGCTCCAGTTGGATCTGAAGACAGGCCACCTCTTCCTGGAGCTCCTCCACCCTCTGGGCTCCAGCACCATGCTGCTCCAGCTGGCTTCTGTGCTTCTCCTGCCAGTGTTCTTCTGCCACCCTCAGGGCCTGGGACACCTGGCACAATTACAGTGAAAAACATATCAAAGTGTCTTTTGAACTATTAAGAAGAAATATATATAGTCTCCAGTTATCCAGCAAAAGTGAATGTACCTGTTGTTGTATGAAATTCTCTTGTAGCTCTTCCCACCTGTCCTTCTCTCTTTGGAGATTGGCTTTGTACTCTGGAAGTGAGGTTAAATCCTCCAGCCAGTGGCTGTAGGCCCTAGTTAGTGCACCTTCAACCTGTAACAGTCCCACATTTGGCGACAGTCCATCACCAATTCAAATACCAAGAGGCTTGATGAATAAGTACAATCTGTCAATTTGATCATGAGGACAAAACATCTAAAAAGTAGTGCTGTAGTTCAATGGGTAGACCATGGCACCAATAATGCAGTTTTGATTCCCACTTGGGGCAACCATACAACATAATGCATTTATTTGTGGTACTACACAGCACTTTGGATAACAATTATATACATTATAAAAAAGACCCCTAACCTGTTTGGCCAAGTCGTCTAGGTGTTTCTCCTGAAGCTCTCTCTGGGCTTGTTTCCTGGCCTCCTCCACTGCCCTGCGTTTGGCTTTGTCAGCTTCCAGCTGCAGCCGCTGTTTCTGGGCACTGAGCCTGGAGTCCAACTCCTCTACAGTAATTGTCAAGCTGCCGGCTTCCCCCTCATCTGTCTGAGAGGATTCCACAGCAGTCTCTGTGTGTTTCGTTCTCCCAGCTTCCTCCAGTCTCTGGGCCCAGGTCCTCTCCATCTGCACAGAAGCAGTCGCGCCTTTTAGTCTCATTGAGATCACTTGTACATAAGGGGGCAGTGTTGATGCACTTTTGATGAAAGGAGGTGGACAAGAAATGTGGAAATTATACCTTTTCTTGTTTCTCCTTCCAAGCAGCCTTGGCTGAGGCTATCTGAGAGTTGACCTGCTTTTGGATCTCAGCCTCCTTTTCTTTGGACCAGAGAGCGTTGAGCTGGTTCACTGAGGTTTGATGCTGTGCTTCTAGCTCTGTCCTCAGCTTCTCCAGGGCTGCACTGCTCTCCTCTTTCAGCTTTAGCTGCAAATGAAAACCTGTCCATCAGAACCTATTCTCTGTCTACGAGCCATAATAAACACCATCACAAAGTACTTCTAAACAGTCACAGTTGGTGAATTACATATCTAAAGCTTTGAGACCACGCTAGGTCTAATCATACCAATTTATAATGAAGGTAACCACTAAACTTTCAAAGAACTGACTGAATATCCATTTGGCACATTTCAATATATGTATATCAGTTGAATGTCTCTCCTTGAGGGCAGAATAAAAAATCAACACTGAACCAGTCTGAATCAGCACAATCAGAGCCTATATCTTGATAGGAATGCTCTCTTTTGGAGGAAAAAACAACCCCTGAATGGGTTTAGTGGACATGGAAACAGTTTCAATAATTTCCTGAGTTTATGAAAGCAATTTTTTATAATTATGTACTTATTTGGATCTAAGAGTTGTTCATGTATATACCTCATTTTCTCTAGTTAAAGCTTCCTCCTGCTCTCTGCTGCGAAGGCTTTCCTCAAGCATGTCCTTTTCCTTGCAGACTGATATGTAACACTCTTGTACGGCAATCATCTTATCACTGGCTTCAGACAGTTGGGTTCTGGGTAGAGAGTAAGCAGTGTGAGGTAAATGTAAAGAATTCCAGAGAACAAATAATTGTCAAGGACAGATAATGGGGACTTACTGTAGCTGTTGGGACTGCTGCTGGTATTGTGAGGTCAGCTGATCAACCTGAGCTTTGTATTCCAGTGCGAGTTCTGTTCTGACGTGGTTCACCACATCATCCCTATACTGCTGCTGAACCCGCTCATACCTGAATATAGAAACAGAAAAATCAGCACTACACACATATCAGTCTCTACTTCAAACTAAATCATTGCTTCCTGTAGATGTTCGGAGTGGGGATAGTTTCGGGTCCTCCTGGACCCATTCCAGGATCAGTTCAAGAATGGCTCTATATGAAATATACTACTACTATATTTCAGGTACAACTTCATGTAGCTGACACCCCCATCCAGAGCAAACCTAAAATTGCTAAGCAGGTAGAGCTTGAGTATCTTGCTTGAGGACACTTTGATAGGACACATGGTTGTTGATGGACACATTGGCTGTTGCCGGGATCAAACCTGGGACCTTCTAGTAACGTGACTGTCACTCAACGCCAGGTGATGAATGTTAATTGTATTTAAATTTTTCTAGCTGTGGGGGAAATCCTCTAGCTGTGGTGTATGTGTGTGTGTGGTGTGTGCACATGCATTTACATGAATGTAAAGGAAATACCTAATGTTTTAGTGGAGCTTCAGACTGGGCTGGCACACTGTCTCAACCATACACTCATCTTTCCCTCCTTCATGCCCTACCTCTCGGCTGCCTCCTGCTTCTCCTGATCCAACTCCTGGATCATCTCCCGCATTTTGGTGCACAGCTCCAAGTTGGCAGCCCTCACCTTCTCCTCATTCTGCCTCAGCTCCTTGTTCTTATTTTCTAGAGCCTGGTGTTGGGACAACAATACCTTACGATTTATACCAAAAACCAAGCGCCGTACAGAAAGAACACAATTACAACATTTAGGTTCAGTTGATCCAATGATAAGTGGTGACCAACCTGTACTTGGTCCTGCAAGGCTTGCTTGTCTTCCTGTAGTTTCATCAACTGTTTCTGAGGTGCGCCAGTCATGTCTAGATGACCAGCCTGGCTGGCGTCTCTTACCTGTGCAACAGACAAACCACACATTTTATTAAGGTTATTTTTATCTGCATAAGGGCTATATTGACTACTTTATATATTCTGTTTTGGTTTTGACCAGTCTCCTCTTTATTGTGTTTTGCTGTCGCCCAAATTGCTTGTCTTTTTCTGTCATATTTTCCCCTCTTTTGGGCAGACATTTTAATAAGCCACTTGGGGGTTAGACTGTCTCATCTACACAGTTTGCAACACTTTCTTTCTTTGTTTTAGGTTTTATCATTTGTACATACCAATAAACAAACCAAACAGATTCTGCCTGAACATTAACAGACAGAGCAGGCACCAGTATACTACATCACATCTTTGTCAGTATTGCAAGGCTAAACCCAGAGCTTGGTCACGTAGGTGACCGTCCTCACCGTGGAGCGAAGCTGGGCTTCATCCAGCTGCGTCTGCAGCTCACCCCCACGGGCCTGACAGAGCTGGAGCTCCTCCTGCAGTTGGCTGATCTTCTGCCTCTTCCCTTTCAGGCTGGCCAGACAGCGCTGTAACTCGGCTCTAAGCTCCCGCAGCGACTCCTCCTTAGGCAGCTTGGGGTCCGACAGGTCGGTCAGCACGTTACTGACCAAACACAAAAATGTACACATCTGAAGCAGAATCATGCCAATCACAAAGTACAATAAGTGAGCAGGAGCTTTGTCCTGTTGATATTGTTGCAGTGTATTGAAAGTTAATGTTTTATAGTACATACTAACACTAACAAAATACATAAATACAGGTTATTTTAGATGTACGTGGTGTCTCCTTATACTTTTGTAAAAGATAACTTTAGGGCAATTGTTGACATTTACTGAGGATGACAATCACACTACAATGTTCCATGACATACCAGTGAAGTCTGCCATTTTTCCAGTTTGCCTTCTTGATCCCTAAATCCACGTAGGATTCAGACAGCTGCTTCTCCCAATCCCCAGTCAGCTCTAAGGCAACGACACCATGCTTAACTGCCGATTCATACAGCGTAATCTGCTCCTTCAAATCAGTCAGATCCTCCTTTAAGATAAAACATAAATTATAAGATCAAAAGTCTGGTCAACCGAATTTAACCTTTGTCTGAGTAATAGCACTGAAACAGTGGCTCAGTCCTGGAACAGAAAAAAAACCAGAACAAAAACCTGCAAGACTTTGTTCATGTTTTCACTCAAGGCCTTGGCTGATCGAGCTTGCTGTAGTTTGATTTGCATTTGACTCATCTCCTGCACTGAACCTAAAGAGAATAGAGAAGAACATTGTTTAGCATGTTTATTATGTCCAAGACATTCATATTGACTGAGCAAAATGAAAAGCTAGCAAATGTGTATGTGAAGTTCTTATTTATATTCATATCAACATCCTGTTTTGATTAAGCAGCAAATAAGGGAACAGCAGGCCTGAAGGTAAGTGGTGTTAGTCCACAAGCAGACACAATCACTCACCTGTTTGGAGCAGCTTGGCACATTGTTGTTGACTCTCCTCCAGACGCTGAGTGAGGGCATTAATGACTCCGGCCCTCTCTACCTGCTCGTCCTCCCTCTGGCGCTCCAGCTGCTTCACCTGCTCCCGCAACCTCTCACCAACCTCAGTCTGAGAGCACCCACACAATAAAACACCGCTGTTCATAAACACTCGCTGTCTAGCCACAGGCGGAGCTTGGACAATGCCAGACATTTGTAGGCTGGAATTCATCACTAGCAGTGCATCACATGACAGTGAAATTACTGACCTGCTCCTTCAGAGCCTGAGAATTGGAGTCAAGCTTTTGATGTAGCGCTAACAGCTCAGCCTCATGCTGCTCCCTCATAACAGAGAGGTCTCGGTCGTGCTGCTCCCGCGCTCGGGACAGCGTGTCAGAGCGACACAGCTCCACCATCTGCTGCTTCATGCTGTCTACTGCAGCGTCTGCAATCCTCTGCTTCTTCATGTTCTACACGCAAAACACAATTAATGACTCCCCTAGAAAACATTGCCAACTAGAAGCGCCTTCCAATTCCACAAATGCAAACTTTTTAATTATGGGTAGTTCAAGTCGGAATTAAACTCCTAACCCTGGCAGGTTTATGCTCTGCCCACTGAACTGCAGGACTCCTTGTAAGTGGAACAACTTTTGCTTTAACAGCTTAAAAGGTGTCCCTGAACACAAAACCTACCTCATGGTCTCGTTCAGTCAGTGCCTGAACTTGCTGCTCCAGTGACTTGACTTTGTTTTGCATTTGGACCTCTCTCTCCTTGGCTTCTTCAATCAATCGGCTTGACTCCTTAAGACTCACTCCTAGGCCGTCCTTTTCATCTATTAAGAAATAAAAACAACGACAAACATCACAATATAAATTGTTTTTGCAGTAGATTCATGGAGGCTTTATTATGTTGGGTAAAAATAAATAAATAAATAATTTACAGGACTGGCCTAGGATTTCAAAGAGTTCTGGGAAATTTTAATTTTTACTTTTAAAGCCGCTATGTGTGACATTTCTGTTATTTTGTGTTAAAATAATATAATACTGTGTGCTATGCAAAGGTTCAGTGAGATATAATCTTCACAACAAACGTCTGCCACTGCAGGTTGGCCAGTGTGTTGATATTCCCTCTTTTCTAAACCATGTTTACATTCCCGGCCCAACAATAAACTCCTCCCAAGAATCTGGACACCTGTAACACGCAAGGTTTTTTGATGGACAGGGGAGAGGAGCAATAGAGAGGTGCCACAGGGGAGGGGAAAAGTCCAGTTTGTTTTGAACTGTAACGGCTTGTTGAGGTAATTCCCCTTCACTATCAGTAGAGTCAGAATGGTGCACATAGGAGCTTTAAGTATTGCATAACTTACCTTTAACTATTGCAAACTGATGCTCAAGGTATCTCATATTGCGCTTTGAATCCTCCAGTTTTCGCTCTAAGTCTTCAATTTGCCTCTGTTGGGCCTTATTTAAAATCTGAAGCTGAGCAAGCTGCTGGTCATCAGCAGTATCTGGAACAGAGCAAAGGAAGTTACAGTCTCAACAACATACATGCTGCAAAATCTGTTTTTGTTTTTAAGCTTCAATAATGTAAGAACACCTTCTTATTTACAGTAATGGCCTGAGGTAATATTGGGGAAAGGCAGGGGGTAAACAACTACATTCACACCTCAGGAGTTTCCTAGTACAACCAAAGTCTTATAGAGCAGCTCTACTGGAGCAGCTGAGAGTTCAGTACCTTGCTAAAGGGCACTTTGATAATGGTTACTGACGGAGAGGGGAACATTTTTTGTTCCTTTGACCTGCTTAAAGAGATTTGCCCAGCCAATCCAGGGCTTCAGAATGTTCACTTTCAAGTCGCAAGCTTGCTTTTCTAGCTAATGGTTAGCAACTAAGTTACTGTAATTTCAACATCACTGTGGTCCCAGTCCTATTAATGCACCAACAATATCAATGTTGTAAGACTCACTCTGTGCTGTGTCAAGGAATTCTCTCTGCAGATGGTCAAGATCACCTTCATGGTGGGGGGCCTGCGAGTTAAACATCTTTGGTTGGCAGGCAGGTTTGTGAGGGTTATAGCTGGCCTTATAATGAGCCATCCTTCTGTCCCCCGATCCAGGATAGTCAAAATCCTAAAGGAAAAAACATGACAAGAGACATTGACCATTTAAAAGACGTACGCTTGTGTTTTATAACTTGAAACAAATAAACCTTCTAAAGCTCCCTCAATCAAAATACAATATAACTACAAAGCCCATATATTATCAAGTAACAAAATAGTAAAGACTTGACCAAATAAAATCAACATTCAAACTATGAACCATCTAGCATCTTGCAATATACATCCACAAACCTAGACATATAACAAAATAGGTCAAATCTAAAACTCCACTCACTTGGAAATGCTTTTTAGTGTTGTTTTGGTCCCCATTGGTTGGCTTGTCCCTTCGTCTTCCCTCTCCATCATATTCCACAGGGTTATTAGTTACATGTGGGTATGGTTCAGGCTCATAGCCTTCAGTGGAGAAATCGTTTATGGAGAAATCATTTGTCTCTGTTGATTGCTCTGTGCCTGTGTTGGTGTGCGTGTAGCCTCCTTGGTTGAACTGGCAACTCTGAGACTGCTGGCTCCAGGTTTGAGGCAGAGGCTGTCTTTGAGGGTGACTGCTATGGCCATTGATATGAACAGCTCCATCCTCATACACATACTCATCATGATCAGAGCCTCGATTGTAATCATCTTCATAGTTCTTTGAAAACACAACGGCAGTCAATTTAATTATCTGCATAAGACCCTAAAAACATTCCAGTAAAAAGAAACCACCGTCTTACCTCTTCATTGGAGGTAGGTCTTGGAAGATCAGACCATTGAGATTGTTGAGGCCATGTAGGCTGTGGGCTGAGCAGACAGTACAAGAAAAAAAGCATAATATTATAGTTCAATTGTGGGACATTAAATATGTATAAATTTCATCCAGGGTTTGGGAACCCAGAAAGGCTAATGCTTATGAAACAAAATGTATATGTTACCCATTGACAGTATTTCTATTGCTGCAGGCAGAGTACTCCAACTCTGAGGAGGAGGAGTCTCTGCTGTCTTCCAGCATGTCATCGGGAAGGTTTGTGAGCAGTTTGTGTAACTGCAGGAAAATAGCACATGAAAATGACTCACCAAGGTTGCTCAGCAACAGAGTAATACAGTAACAGAAATAAATAAACTGTGTAAAGAATCATTCAGTCACAATGTAAAAGACAGAATCTCACAGGAGGTACATTTGAATGGTTTCATTCTGAAGCACTACATCACATTGTGTGTTTTGAGATAAAGTTGTTAGCTGATATCCATCACACAATATAAAAGATATAGCCGATTCCACCCTTGCTAGGACTAAAATGGCTAATAGAAAATGTCGCATAACAAATTTTACTTTCATGTCAGTCATCACTTTGTCAGAGTAGGAGTCACCATTTTCAAAAACTGGGTATCTCATATGAATATTATTCATTTGTAAAAAGTAGGCAGATTGCCCTCTTCATCAACACAATCTAATAAACAATGATAAAAACCAAGAAACTAAACATTGACCAACAAACTTGTCTTGTTTGCAAAAAAAGCTCAGCTCATGACAAAAAAAATGCATCAAATTCTCCTCAGTGTCAGCAGCAGTCTGAACAGGTTAGCCTAACAACAAAGTCATAAGTGGTGGACCGAACAGAGCCAATTGGACTTACTTCCCATAAGGACTGTTGAATATATCCTACATCCTCCACTGTGTCCATGACCAAAAGACCCATATCCCACTCAGACATTTAGCCAAACGACTGAAGAGGCACCTCCGTTTCAACTGCCAAGCCACATGATAACCTCCTAGCCTAATCTTGTGCACAGAAGACCTTCTGTGTGAAACATGTTGTCAGCTCCCTGTGGTATCATTGTGTTTTGCTCCCAAAGAACTCCATTGTTGAAGAACTCCATTGACAAAACATATAGGATGATTAACTGGAGCAGAAACATTCTAATTAATGACTGGTGACAAACATTTTGTGTAGGTCTATGTAGTCCGTAGAAATCGGTCAAGTGGAAAATAAGTATCCCCCCAACCCACCAAAAAAAAAAAAATCACATTTTCCTAGTGTTACAGTCCACTCCAAAAACATTTATTGATAGCATCTACAGGTGAGCATCAGGCAAACGCAAGTGAGATCCAGCTTCAAGAAATGAGGGAACCTACTGTAGCGAAAGCACAATACAGACCTAGTTTCAGTGACACACCTTGAAGGAGGCCTTTCCCCTGAGCCAATAATAGCTCAGGTTTATGGTACAACAGGTTGTTGAGGCGTGAGTAACACAGCATGCTTGTATGGCATAAGAGCAGGTAGTGCTTTTGAAATGCAAACACATACAGCCCAGAAGCTTCCCCTCACATACTATACAGTCAACTACAGTAACAACTCGGAGGAACCTGGCTATTTTTTATGATGATATGTTCAGGTTTGTGTGCTGGACGCTTACAGGGACATTTAAGGGGTACATAAATTACATGGATGAAATCTGCAGTTACTGACCACAATATGCTGTGTGAACGCTGAAGCAGAGATAAGTAATGTATATAGTATTACACTGTAATCAAATCACTACAAATACCTATGACAAAGTCTAACAGTAGCATGGACAACTGACATGATCTCGACAACTATCCGAAACTGCAAAGTTACATGCGTGTTCAATCTTGTACCTCTTGCTCTCTCGCATAATCTTCCTGGTCATATTCTTCGTCATCTTGCTGGGTTTGAAGAGCAGCACTATCAAAGTCGATCGACATGGTGAAGTAGAGATGTCGGTGGAGTGCTGAGAAAATATATACAAATCAAACTTATTCGCATATCACCACAACCAGAAAACACTGTTGGTAAGTTCAATATAAACACCGGATGATTAGTTAGCTAGCTAACGTTAGCTTATAAGTTGTTGTTGCCATTTTGATATAAACCACCCCATAAACACGGACCAGTACCGTAAGAAAAATGAGACAGATCTTACCTTTGGTCAATCTAAATTTCGTTGTATTGGGTCGTTACGTTATCCAAGAGTCAGCTAGATAACTGATATTAAATGTGCTAGCTCACAGCCAGCGCCTTAGTAACAATAACCAGCCAGACAACAATAAAAACAAAGGACTTAGCCATGCTTCAAAGAAGCGCTCTGCTAAATAAACCTGGTCAACGTGTGCACAATGGTAACAACAGCGTATAACATTTCACAACAGTAGCATGTGGACTGTTTACAGTTAGCGTCCTTGCTAGGTGGTGAGTTTCTAAAGTAAAGAGCTAGCATGCTAGCTAGTTAGCGTCCTCCCTTGGACTCGCCCCCTTTGAAAACTCGCGCGCATTAACAGCGCCAAACGTCTCATCCCCCTATTGGTGGTTTATCTGCATTACTGAAAATACCATATTATTTTGAAATAATAATTATATATTATATATTATATTATATATAATTATATATTATATATATTATATATTATTACCATATATTATTCTGAAATTACCATTATATTATTGTTGGGCTAGAATCTTCCATTAAAAAAGAAAACATGTAGCCTATAAATATAAAGCTATAAACATAAGCCTATAAACTCCTCAAAAGTCCTGACTTGTTAAAAAAATACAGGAGTAAATTGTATTTGGATTTAAATAAAATCTGTCACAGGAGTATTGTTTTTAGTAATTCAGCATAGTGCATGGATGGCATTAGTCACCTTCCAGATAACATACTTTTTTTTTCTAAACATTTTTTTCTGTTGGTTTTGTAGGCTAGCATGCTGAAAAAATAAATCAACAAACTCTGTTATTTTCACCCTTTGCTACTCTGTACTAGGTGTACAATTGTAAGTTGTAGGGAAAATTGATGCATTAATTCAGAAGTTCTTCAGGTTATATTGCTCACAATGGCCTTGTTAAATTTACTGTCCAAAGCAATATAACCTGACACGCCAGATGGTTAGTTACACAGAACCATCTGGGAAGTCTTCATTGGAAACTGTTTGGAAAAGGATGGGTACTTACAAAAAAATCACCATCTATCATGGGCTAATCACCATAGATGTATTAGGTGGTCACACCTAAACCACGCCTGTAGCCGTAGCTGCCAGTAGTTCCTCATAGGACTCTGATTGGTCCGAACCAGCTGTGGTTCGACCACAATCGCATTAACTTGAAGCCTGACAAGATGGATTCTCGTGATCATGATTCTCGCAGTGAACTCGTGGGCTGCAGTCGAATTGTCTTTTTTGCTTAGGAAGGTTCCTAACTGTGTGAATGACCTGGAAGTATCTAAGTGGCAGCAATGATAAGAACTGTTTGAATGCTAAATGCTAAGGAAAGGTGCTTCAATGCTTCCTTTCTTCTCTCCTTTAGCATAGGGTACACTGGACAATCCTTTATGAAAGGAAAGGAGATAATGCTGTCCCACAGTTCCTTGCGGCAGCAACATTTATAGCGACACACCATTTGGCCCTTCACGAAAACAAACAATCAACATGACTGACAAGGGACATAACCATAATCAGCATATTAACCACAACACAGAAGTCTGTCTTTCAAGAAAAAGGGATATGAGACGTTTTTAGCCAGATTATGTATACAGTCCGGCTTCGCTTTTATTAAGATATTAAGTATTTTGCATGAGTAGCCCATCTGTATTTAATATGTACAGATAAGAACTGATAACCAAAAATGGAGGTTTGGGATGAGGTGTGTTTTCTGTGCTTGTTCGTGACATGGATCTATACAGACAGCAAGTTAGCTATATTAGTCTTGTTTGTCGCCTACTTCACATGTATTCTACAGGTAACGTTATATATGGCGAACTCAGTCTAACATTACATGCCATTCATCATTTTTGTATTTTGTACACTTCATGTTCTTTTCATTTTTAAAATAAACGATTTAAAATAACTTACCATGTCTCTGATTTCTAATTTAATTTCATGACGGTAACTGTGTGGTGTTGTATGGTTAACCTGTTTGCATGGTAGTGACTGAGTCTGGTTGCCAGTCAGAGTTGCACTGTGTTTCTAAACAGAAGTGTGTGGCTGCTGTGTAGGGAAGTGAACCAGGTTTACTTAGCTTTGACAGACTACTGATAAGCTCTTGACTGTATGATGACATCTTGTCAAACTACCACAGCAAAGTGCTGTAAATGCTACAGGGCCATGGATACAGGGCCAACTCGTGATTTTTCTCAAGTTACTCAAATAAAAATAGCAAGGAACTGAAGCTGTATTTAAATATCAGATTGTAAAGTCAAATCTGTCAAGCATGACATGGGTTTGATCTTGTGTACTTTAGTCCATTGGTTCTGCAGACTGTAGGCCTATCCAGCAGACAGCTACAGGTAGGACTGTGTGAACATCAGGCAATACAACATGCATACTCATGAATTTGGTCTATGCTGTGCAGATTCAGTCAAGCTTGGGAGAAATGTAAACATAAGATTGAATGAGCAGATATGCTTGGGGAAACCTGCCTAGTAATAACAATGATTACATCTTTATCTTGCAAGGAAATTACTTCTTAATGTCTTCAAAATCCTCTTACAAACGTTGAGTAGGTTATTTACAATTTCAAACGAAATCAGAAAAAGAAATCTAGAACTACATGTTGACACTGAATTAACATTAAGTATTGAGGGGCTGATGAATAGTAATTTTAGGAGAATCCTTCTCTCTGTTCTGCTCCGCTCACAGCCGCCTCTCTCCCAGCAAACTGTTCGTTCCACATTCCCAGCTGCTCGCTCCCGACCTTCTCACTTGGCGAGAACGCGACTGGGCTCACTCGTGGGCGTGCGGGAATACGTAGGCAGACACTACTGCGCATGACCGTTGGGCCGTAAGTAAAACCAGGAAGTAAAAAAATAATTGCTTAATGCACTGGGTGAGCAGATTTCGTTCAAATGAATGGGCGGCCATTTTCCCGTTCATCCTCCAGTTATTATAGAAAACTCATTGTTCCCAGATGGTTCTGTGTAACTAACCACCTGGCGTGTCAGGTCAGTTACTACAGCAGCTGATTGCACGTTCTATTCCTGAAAATCATTTGCCACAAGGCCACTGGGGGGCAACAAAGCCTACACAAATCCACACCTATTACCAGTGTAATCGAGTCTCCACCCCATTTTTACAAAAACATAAATGCAAACTCTTCTTATTCTCCGCAACCAGTAAATTTATAATTTAAGCAGTGTTCACTACAGGTGGTGTCAATAAATCGGCATAGTAACATTGGCATCCGGGTTCAGTTCTTAACCGGAAACCCTGCAGCGGGATATAACCATGGGTGTATTGTGGATATAACCACTTTAGTTTGCAAAGTGCATTTTGCTAAATAGCTGGTGTTGCTGCTGCTGCTGCGCACTCGAATGTGATACCATCCACAATCTGCGCTTCGCTGCACACGTTGATTCGTTTAAACTAGTATTTTGAGGCTCTTCCGCATTTGTGACTGTTTTGTATCTTTAGCTGTTCCAGGCACAGTTAGTTCGCTTATAACGACTAACTTGATTTGGACTCGTATGTTTTAGAACTGACGCTAGCTCAGCGCTGTGGCATCCGGGATCCTCTTGTGACTGTCAGCTGATGCGGTGGTCAGAGAAACCAAAATCTTAACCTATCTGACAACGAGAAGTCCATTCATGATACATTTAACTTGGTAGAAATGGCAACAAACCCACCCAAGTTAAAGACTGCAATTGCTGTCAGTGAAAGGTAAGTAGCCTACAGTAGCAATAGGAAATGCTAGTTGGCATTAAGACACGGGATAGATAAATCTTTTTAATTCCCTTACTCATACTTGCTATGTATGGTTTAGTTTGCAGTTGTGTTTACTTTCCACAGGCTGCAAAACTTGAAAAAAACATTTGAGCAAAAATATGGAGAATCTCCTGGCTTCTATGCATGTGCCCCTGGAAGGGTAAATCTAATAGGTGATTTTTGTTTTACATAATATAGATAGTTTTGCAGAATTTATTTTTATTACATCTGGACTGGGCACCTTATTTTTGTTATATTCGTTTTTGTCATTGCTTCATAGGAGAGCATATTGATTACTGTGGATATTCTGTTCTCCCAATGGCTATTGAACAGAATATTCTTGCAGCGGTCTCAATCAATGATTCAGGGACTATCCAGCTGGCCAATAGAAACCCTCAATACAAGTGAGACTTGAATACTTATACAGACACTTTAACTTTTACATTTGTTGAATACAATTCATCCACTGGCATACAAGCATATCTATAGAGATTTAAAAATGCTGCCTTGAACCGTTTTTTTTCCTTTTGACAGAGATTTCACTGTGTCTTGTAAGGAGGATATTGCCATAAACAGAGATAATCCACAGTGGTATTATTATTTTCTCTGTGGGATTAAAGGCATTCAGGTAATGCATGCCGTTTTTGTTTAACTGATTCAAACCTGTCATGAGTGAAGAATATATACAAAGCAATAAAAAGATACTAGCCCAAATAATTTGTTGCACACACTTTTATTTCCCCACAATATTGTTCTCAGGAGAACTTTGGAATCACTCATTTGGCTGGGATGCGGTGTGTTGTTGATGGAACCATACCCCCAAGCTCGGGCCTGTCTAGTTCTAGTGCCTTAGTTTGTTGTGCAGGGCTCGTAACCATGGAGGCAAACCATAAGTCCCTCTCCAAGGTAATCATTGTAAATACTTGAAATAAATGCAATTGGCTTTATCAATTCTATTTCTATTTATTACACTCTTTTTACCTCTCCAGGTGGCACTTGCTGAGATTTGTGCCAAATGTGAGCGCTATATTGGCACAGAGGGAGGAGGCATGGACCAATCTATCTCATTTCTGGCCGAGAAAGGAACTGTATGTACCAGAATAGCATCTCTTTCAGCATTTAAAGTCAAACCAACCCTACACGATGACCATGTACATTTCAACATTCAAACTGTTGTGGATTCAGTACATCTAGATTGTTGCAAAAACCTTGTTTTGTATTAACCTGAACAGTGATTCATAGATACACATGATGGTGTCTATAATTTCTTCAACAGTTAGTTATTTGATTGACTGGTCTTTCAATTTGTCTATCTTATGACAGGCAAAGCTGATAGAGTTCAACCCTGTGCGGGCAACTGATGTCAAGCTCCCTGATGGGGCAGTGTTTGTTATCTCAAACTGCTGCGTGGAGATGAACAAGGCTGCCTCTTCTCACTTCAACATTCGTGTGGTGGAGTGTCGAATAGCCACAAAGGTACAGATCCTAATAATAAACCACGAAACTGAGGCAGTATCATACCAATGTCATTGAAATCGTAAAAACTGAAAGTATGCGAAAACAGACTTGCATTGCTAGACAGAGAACACTGAATAGGGCTTGTCAGTGAATAAGACGTATAACATTTAATCAAAATTGATGCTAATCAAGTAAAGGGAGATGGAATGGTTGGTGTGAATTTAGATGCTGGCCAAGGCCCAGGGCCTGGAGTCGAACAGGTTGTTTAAGCTGGCCCAGGTTCAGATGGAGCTGAAGGCCTCCCTGGAAGAAATGCTGAGTCTAGTGGATGAGATGTTGCATCCTGAACCATACAGCAGAGAGGAGATCTGCAAGGCCCTGGACATCACCACAGAACAGCTTTGTACAGACCTGCTCAGCCCCAACACTCAGCATGGTGAGGGACTAATTAGAAACGGCAGCTAACCACATTTGTGTATTTTCCATTTCGAAACTGAAATATTTATCACTGTTATGACTAGTGTCTAAAAACCAAACACAATGCCTAACTAGATCATTATCTACATACAAATCGAATAGGGGACAGATTTGACATATAGCCCCTCTTCTCCTGTCTTTGGCAGTCACACACTTCAAGCTGTACCAGCGTGCCAGGCATGTCTATGGTGAGGCCGCGCGCGTGCTGCAGTTTAAGAGCGTGTGCGATTCTGAACCTGCTGAGTCTACACAGCTTCTAGGTGACTTGATGAACCAGAGCCATGCTAGTTGCAGAGACCTGTATGAGTGCAGCTGCCCTGAACTGGATCAACTGGTGGACATATGTCTGTGAGTAAAGTCGAGTCTCTTTTTACTTCCTTTTTTGCTTGAACAAGTACACTGAGGTGATGACAGTGACAGATGAAAGTGTAGAGAGGTTTCGCCTGTTGACATAAATAGTTCACATAATTGGAAAGTTGACACTCTGTATATGCAGGAAAACAGACTATTTGCTGATTTCCTGGGTTACAGGAAGTCAGGGGCTTTGGGCTCCCGGCTGACAGGAGCAGGCTGGGGAGGTTGTGCTGTCTCCATGGTTCCTAGTGACAAGGTGGAGTCTTTCTTACAAGCAGTGAGTGATGCATACTACACCCCTGATCCACGGAGAACAGCGATGAAGGATCAAAGTCTATTTGTGTCAAAGCCAGGAGGAGGAGCTGCAATTTTCTTTGAGGAGTGAAATGTGTTTACATGCTCAATGACTTTTGATAACTTTATCAGTAAATTTCAAAACCCTATGAAACACTTACAATAAAAGATCATTCTAAAATATGAGGGCCAAGTGACTAACAGTAGTGCATTATGTATATGATTATATTAAAGGGACCATCATTTCATACAAAGGGAATTTAATCATGGTGTAAAATATATATCCCAGGGTGCAATCTTTACATTGATTTTTTTTTTTTTAACCGTGAATTTTGGGATTTTCAATAAATTGAGTTTGTACTGCTTACTTGTCCACTTGTTCAACTTTTCTTGGCAGAAAATATTGACAATTCATAAAATATCAATCACCTCTTTATTTTGTGCAGTACAAGGACATTTAGAGAGACAGGCTTGTAACCTTGAAAATGAATGTCAGCATTAATGAGGTTGACGGTGAGGCAAAGTGTGTTAAATATCATCAAAAATCCTGAAGTAATTTCAAACTCCAGGCAATTTACTAACATGTTGGCAATAAGCATAGCTGATGAACTTGTTATTCTGGTAGGTTTATGAATCAAGGGATAAAAGTGGATTGAATAAAGTACATTAAGAAAGTCAACTGTAGATGGCAATTCACTTTTAATAAGGTTAATGTTGAAATCACCAAGTAATACACACATTTTATGTTCCTTACATATATTTTCTCTGGTAATAGCAATATAAACATACACAAATTAAATGGTAGTCATAACTGAAACGTTTTAAGATTTTTATTTCGAATAGAGCATTGTGTTTCCTGTGATTCATGTTTATTTAAGGTGAGTTTACCAAGAATTAGAAATGTTAGAATGTTAGTAGAAATGAACATGCTGTGACTGCGCTTATGACTCATTTGTTAAGAATTAGTGGGTGGGTAAATTAGTGTGGCAATTACCAGAGAAAGTAAACACCATGTTACAATTGTTCCTAAGAATACACTGAGGTCAAAGAACCATCTCAATATCACATGAAAAAAAATAAATTATCTTTTAAAATGAACTATACATGGCACAGCATAGGGAAAACATGCCTCAACCAACAATGCCCTCTCATTTTTAATATTATAAACCTCATGTTTGAGGTTCCATTTCACATATTAAAAGTTCTTCAGAAGTCTTCATTATTGTCATATATACTGTAAAAAAACATTTGTTCAATACATTCACTATATAAAAAGTTTAATAACTAAGTTGTGCTTATATCAAATTGGGTTGCTTCAGTTCAAACGACAGTATTTACATAAATACTTGCACTTTTAATGCAGGATTAAACTAGAGTTTCAGTGCATCAGATGTCCACAGCGAGGTGTCCTATGATAAGGCAATTCTTTCTAGTAGTACTTGGGGCTACCTTCATGTTGCATTGTCATTTATGGTTAATAAAGTAACATGTCTGATTGAAGGCTCAGAAAATAATGAGGTAAGCCCGCTTTGCGTCTGAGCAAAAACTGGCATAAAATAAGGACATTGATATACTGTACATCCCTGTGCTCGGTCTTTGGGATCCGTGATTACGGTTACAGTGTTTATAGTCTGTATGCTTTGATGAGTGAGGCCAAGCTTAGTCTCAGTCTGTGCACTGGTTCTTCTGAGTCTGTAAAGCTCTACTGCTGTTTGCTGGGGATCCTTTGCTTTCATCAGAGATGCAGGCGACTTCACTCTTTCTCTTTAACATGTTATCTATCCAGGTGGAGTTATGTGGGACCCTTCCAGGGGAGGGATTAGAGGGCACTACGGTTGTCCTCATATTTTTGCCTGACGTGATGAGCTCCCCATAGCCCTGTTGGTGAGAAAAGGCATAGGCAGAGCGGCGAGAGCTGGTTCTTTGTACTCGCCTTAAGTTCCGCTCCTGAGGTCCCTGCCTCTTGCTGGCTTGTTGTAGATAGCGAACCTGTGGAAATACAGACATGGCTTGAATATTCATGAATAAGAGTTTAACACGTTTCCACTACAGACATACAGTATATCAACACTATGCTACCTTGTCTGTTAGAGTTGGGAAGATGTCTGCTCTCAGAAAGCAGACTGCCAACCCAGGCAAAACACACATTACAGTGGTGAGGAGAATGACCAACCACACATTCTTCTCCATTAGAAAGTTGCGGGCAGTGCCTAAGGCAAAACAAAGTAAAATACTTTAAGGATAACTCCGGCCACGGTGAAGGGTAAGTCCATATTCCAGAGCGCCCTTTCTCCCTTATGAAATTCCTGTTGGTTTTTGTATGGTAAGACAATAGCTAGAGGGATTTTCTAGAAGTCTTAAATTTTACCTGTATGTCCAAAACTTTGAAACGGGTGTTCTCTTTCTTCTCTTTATTCACATATCAATGGCTTTTTAATGTTTTATTATGCAACGACGAGAAAAACATTTGTAGGTACACATCTCTTGGATGTGGATTACGTTACTCCGCTTAGTGTGCAATCTCAGAAACTTGGTTTTGATATCATTTGGCGTTGAATGAATTGCGTCTAGAGGTCACATGATAACTGTTTCGTTGATAACGGCATGTGAAAAACCAACAGGACTTTCATAATTGACAAAGGACACAAAAGACAAAAACTGGCATTCAACACGGTTATCCTTTCATATGTTTTAACACAGTTTTCTCATGTCACTTTCATTTTCACGCGTCTTAATGAGTCAAACTTACCAATGAACGGGAACTGATTTGGAAAGATACCAAAAATGCCATCACTTTGCAGTGCGAATAATATGGCAAAGTAGATCACGAGGCTGCCCCATATAAAGACGTGATTCACAGCTGTCCAGTAATGCGTTTTCAGTCCAATCTACGGTGGAATATGTCAATCACAAAGAGGAATCGAATGACAGCATTAATGAACTATATGCACAAAATCCCAGTTTTCATTCATTCATTAGTTTTAATTAACAGGTGTCTTGGCACTATTTTCACTTTACGCTCTCACCTGAAAGCTGACAGTAATGACCAAGGATGTTGCTATGGTGACAGCAAATGCTTGCTGGTCGGAAACGTGGGAGACGTCTTCTTTCATAACGAGGGAGAAGGCTCCGTAGGGAATGAAGAAGAGCAGGAAGGAGGTGCCCATGCCCTGCAGTGTGCACAGGAAAAACTGCCGCTTGTTGAAGAGAAGGTTGAGCTGGCCTGGCTTGTACAGGCTGGGGTACTGTAGGCTGTTCTGGTCATTGACATCCTTCAGAAAACAAAGACGTCGTGAGATTTATGTGTATGATCTGCCATGTAATATGCTATATAATTGTGGGAATAGGTTAAAGTACTGAGGTTCAGCATGATACTGTAAATGCTGGATGGTAGCGTGGTACATGAACAATACACAGTATTGTTGTATATTGATATGGATCAATTAGGTTGGGGATCTAGTCGTTGATGGATAAAGGTAAATGTAAGTGACTAGGTTGAGAAACTGAGGTACCTGAGAGTCTATTTTACTATGGCACAGCAAAGGAGATCTACAGTAGCAAGATATTCACCTCTATGACTTGACAGTATCTTGAAAAGAAAAACAAATAGGAAAGTATAAGATGGCTCACTAGGTTGCCATCAGAGACTGCTGAAAAAATAACTTTTACTTTAGTCCAATGTACAAATGAGAAACATCTTGAGATAGTGATTTAGATAATCTTCCATTGATAGTTACCTGATCAAAAAGACCCATCGCCAGGACTGGCAAAGATGTATAGACTATGTTGAAGAGGGTAATGAACCACTGGTCATAAACAGTCTAGAGAAAGTGAATAGAGTATATTTAAGTGTATATTTAACACAAAGAGAGAAAACCTTCAAACACACCCAAGTCTCATTTTTATAACCAAATACATGACTGTATTCTCACCTGCGCGGAGAAACCACAGAAGAAGGCAAACCAAAAGTGTACCAAGGTGAAGGCAAAGTTCTTGTAGAAGAAGTACCACAGGAAATTACACATGCGGAAGTAAGACCAGCGTCCGTGCACCAACAAGAGCCTTTGGAGGTAGCGAAATTGAGCAAAGGAGTAGTCTGAAGCCAGCACAGCCTGCATCCCCTCCTGACCGCTGATGCCAACGCCAATGTGGGCAGCTATAGAAGAAAGACACTGCAGATTACAGGCCTCTGTAATTGACATCTCTAGTTATGGCATAGATTGACAGCATTTCCAAACACTGGGTCAAATGGTGTACAGTAAATTTAATTTCCTGATAGGACAACGTTAGCTGTTTATGTTAATTTAAGATTCAGTGTTTTGGTCAGGGACACCTCAACGGAGCAGCTGTTTGTCAGCGCAATCCTTTGGCTTACTCTTTATCATGCTGACATCGTTGGCCCCATCCCCGATAGCCAGGGTGACGGCCCTCTTATGCCTCTTCACCAGCTCTACCACCTGGGCCTTCTGCATGGGGGTGACCCGGCAGCAGATGACTGCCTTACACAGGCAGGCTAAGTCAAGGAGGGTGTGCTCCAGCTGTGGCTCCAGAGCATGAGCCTGCGGGTGATCATACATACATTAGACCTGTTAACCGTTGTCATTACTACCCTATAGCATCTGCCACCCCCCCCCCCC
>OMKK01075812.1:0-24498 GCA_900302305.1 Polymixia japonica
TGAGTTGAGTTGAGTTGAGTTGAGTTGAGTTGAGTTGAGTTGAGTTGAGTTGAGTTGAGATTAGATTAAATTAAATTAAATTAAATTAAATTAAATTAAATTAAATTAAATTAAATTAAATTAAATTAAATTAAATTAAATTAGATTAGATTAGATTAGATTAGATTAGATTGAACTTTATTTAACCCCTTGGGGAAATTACGTGCCCAATTACGTGCAGCTCTAGCTGTTTACAAACACAGCTCTAGAGGGACCAGCCTTTAAAGACCCCTCTTGTATCTAAATACCAATAACTTTTACTTTTCTACTTTTCTTTGATCCCTCTCTCTTATAGAAGGTCTTCTCCCTTTAATAACGTGTTATACTCTCTCTTCAAATCTTTATCGCCGCTGATATCCCTGACTTCTCTCCCTTTCATCTTCATCAGCTCCTTCTTCAAGTCTTTGTTTCTCTTCCTCTTTTCGATCAAGTCACATTTTAAAACTTAATTTGTTTTTCTTATTTATTCCTCTTTCGCTCTCTCGTTTTCCCCACTCTCTCTCTCTCTCTCTCTCTCTCTCTCCTGTCTTCCAGAAAGGGCCAGCGGACACACAGCACATTGACCCAGAGTTCACCAGAGAGATGGTTTCCAGTTCGGTGAGTCGGACCCCAGAGTTCAACGCCAGCACAAGCGCCAACAACGCCTTCAACGGATTCTCCTACGTCTCCACTGAGGACAGCTTCCTTTGAGAAGGCAAGACGTTCCTGTCGAACAGACCTAGGCAAAATGAAATAGTTAAACGTTTAAAATATTTGAAAAACAACAAAAGATCTGCCACCCCCTTCGCCCATATGTCTAACTTCTGTACAACATCAACATGAGAACATGTGGGTGGACCAGTGCTTTGAACAAGGGGTTGAAATCTTCTCTGTCAGGAACCCACATGACAAATGCAGTTTGGCCAAAGCTCAAAAAATGTAGTCTTATTCTACGACATAATGTTGAAAACACACTAGATATTGTCGCTAATCCTTGATAATGGGAATATCCTGTCATACTGTTATCTGGAGATTATTTTAGCCTGTAGATATCAGATGACGCTGATTAATTATTTTCATCACTGCAATGTCAAGTCTACAGTAAACTGTAGTGCCATAAAAGAAATATGTAATTTGTGTAAATACTTAAACAGCTTGATATTAGGTCTTTCTACCTTGGAAATGTTCCTGACAGTTCTGTACCTCAGGGAAGTGGTTAGGAGAGCCGAGACGTTTCCCCTCCAGGAAACGTTGGAGTCTGATGATTGAAGGTGTACGTAACAGTCCTAAAACTGAAATCACTTTTCTGTTTTAAACTCGTAATTTTATTTTTATGATCTTATGCTTATATTCTCGTAAACCTATATGTTTGCACATAATATTTGATGTAGAAAGTATGCTTTTCTGATCACCGGTGGATACAGTATACCAGCATTTCCACTAACACTAAAGAGCCAGTATGGACCTCCTGCCAATACCAGCTGGCACCAGATACCTTTTCACCGACTATGAAAACTATGAGAAAATATGTGAATAGATTAATTCACCTTCTGTAAACTCAGGGTTCCCACATCTTACTGAACATCAAATTTCGGGACCCTTTTAATGACTTTCAAGACCTAATTCCTGCAAATCCCTCGATGGGACCTGCTTTGCCTGAATGTGCATGAATTAGGGTTTACTACCATGTAAACACTATAGAATTAAGTAGAAGTAGAAAGCCTATCAAGGCCTTTTCTTCTTTTGTTTTTTTTCAAATTCACAAACTTTGAAGGATTTTTAAAGTCTGTGGGAGCCCTGTAAACAGTACAGTAACGTAAAAACCTCAAGCTGGATACCCTGAACCTTCATCACGCTGTAACCCTCCTTGTTCCACCGCTGCCTTATGGAAGTGTAAGTGTGCGTGCCAGGCCCTTATTTCCGTTACTGATGCTGTCAACACAGAAGGTGACATTAAAAGGTGTTGAGTCCCACAGCCAGCACCGTCAGAGGTGACTAACGTCTGCTGAAGATCCAAGTCTGTATGTATTTGTGTGTGTATATAGTAAACTTGTCAATAAATCAGTTTTCAAAACATTGACATGTTCTGTTTGATGAACTCTTAACTGTGCGTGTGAAATGGAAACAGTGTTTAATGTACCGTGATTAACCTTTTAGTGACTAGCTACTACAGCTTGTATGGTAATGGAACTCACCGCAGAGGATTTGGTGGGATTACAGTTAAATGCACTGAAACAGTAAATGACCAGGTCTGCCTTGAAGAAGAGGTTCTTAATCTTAATGGGATTAACTTGGTTAAATAAAATAAATGTCTCCATTTTTGTATTATGCATATGTAATTATACAAATCAATATTCAACATTGTTATTTAAAAAAATATATTTAAACATTTAGTTAATCACAAGTGTCTTTATAAAATGTATATATAAGTGAACTCAAGGTATAGAAATGCGTCCAATCATGCAAGTTACGAGTCATGTCATGTGCAAAATAACAAGGAATGTACTTTAAAGCTATTTTCTCACCATATACTGGCTATTGTCACAAGGGACATTATAAACACATACACGAGGAACCTAGTCCAACAGCACAAGTATGTGTGTGTGTGTGTGTGTATTTATGTGTGTTGGTTGACACTCTAACCGGGCTGTATTCATCCATGAACAGTGTCAACAGAACTTTCTAATGGGATTACAAGACCCATCAACAAACATACGTCACACGTTCAGCAGGAGCAGCCATGTGATACACTGCAAGAATAACCGTTGAACTCTTTGATGTCCAGTGCATATACAGTATGTTATCTTGTCTGTTAATAGGTTAAATGTGTGTGTGTGTGTCTTAAAACAAAAGTCTAGTATCTCCCCAGTAACTAGCAGTTACAGTACTAGACCACAGCTAGTAACCTTCTGCAGAACTGTTATAGTTCAAAACAAGCTGGACTTTTCTCCTCCCCTGCAGCACCTCTCCATTGGTCCCCTCCCCTGTCACTCAAAAACCTCACACACTACAGGTGAACAGATTCTTGGGAGGAGTTTAGAGTAAACATGGTCTAGAAAAGAGGGAATATGAAGATCATATCTCATTGAACCTTTACACAGCAGTCTTTTTATGTTATTTGAACATAAAATAATAGCAGCTTTAAAGTGGCTACAGACAAGATTGTGAGGATTGTAGGCTATTGTGGTTAGCTAGCTCCTACCAAAATGAAAAGCACAACCCTCTTCCTGTTCTGGTTGACGCACTTTGTGCCGTAATTTGATCCTTCCATTTTTCACAGTTGACGCTTTACATCTTTATTGGCCAATTGATTTGTACACCGAGTCACTTCAGATTATATTCTTTAATTGGTTGATCTAAGTCTGGTACCTTGGAATAATCCCAAACTGCTAACCTCTGATACACCATACATGGCTCTATTTTTCAAACACAGTTTGACTCAACACCTAACACACAGAACAGGGAAAAGACTAGTTTATCCAGATTTACCAGAGATTGCTGTGCTTTTTGTGGGAGGCAGCATGTAGACTAGAGACTTGGCGCAGACTGGTGTTCAAAGTCCTTTTGGCACAAAACTTATTTCATTACATAAGCATACTGGCTTTTCACATTTGTGATCTGTAAATACCATGTTTTATGCTCCATGTGATTAATTAATAGTCACAAACAGTGGGTTGTTGCTATGGCACACAGTCCTGTCTTAAACCTACCTCAAAGTACACAATGAATAGATAAACTACAATTCATATAGTTGGATGCCATACACCACAAGACAGAAGACAGAAGTCGAACATGTAAGGGATATTGGATGGATGGTTATTTGATCTTTTTCAAGTATCTGGGAGGTGCATCTCATTTCATTTAATAATAAAAAACATAAACAAAGCTTTGACAGCTCCCCAAAAGTGAAGCCAAAACATCTTGATCGCCCCCTGGTGGCTGGTTGCAGTATAGATCATAAACCCCGCCCCCTCCATAATTAGTTGTTTGATGCTATGAAAAGGGGGTGTGGCGTCACTTTGTACAGTGGGAGGAAGTGGAGACGCGTTGTCCATCTTCCTGGCTGATGGTGCCCTAGTGGTTCGTTTCCTGCTGTCACCTCGGTACCGCCCCCTGGCCAATGAGCTGTCAGACTGTCACCCCGGTACCGCCCCCTGGCCAATGAGCTGGTTTTACTGTACTGCAGGACGTGTGTATTCTTTCTGTCTTTATTGACAATGTAGCGCAACATAGCGCCGTAGATAATAACCAAATAATACCTGTATTACTTTTTGGCGTGTTTAATTTATTAGTAGAACGCGATCACACATTACATCATATAAAACTCAATGTCGCGGACCAGGCATACGTATGACATATTATTTATTATTCACCATAAATACTTTTAATGAGTAACGTTGTGGGAACAATCTTCATTTTGTATGGCTCACATCCAATATGTGTTTGGATTACCTGCTGCCTGCAGGTTCAACCCTCGTATATACTCACTTTCCTCCATTTACAATTCGCGCACTATATAGACGGGTTTCTGTGCAACTAGGGGGCAGAAAGCAACTGTCTTGACTGTAAATCTTCACTGAGACAAGCTACAAAACAGAGATGACAAGGAGTTGTTGTGCAGTACTGCAAAAACCATGGATGGAAAATGTTCAATATTCCGAGGGGATCACATCCCTTAGCTAAGAACAGAAGAAGATTGCGGCAGAAGATTGGTCCCGGTGGTCCTAAAGGCAGCCAAAGTCTGTGCAGCGCCCACTTCATGTCTGGTAACTTACTTTTCTGTTTGCTAGTTATTATCAATTAGCTAATTAGCTAGTTATGTAATGAGTAAGTTAGCACATTGTGTGATTCATACCAATGATAGCTAAACTAAATAATATTGGCTTGGTTCAGTGGGTCATAGCCTAACTAAATTCAACTAAATTCCCTGTCTACTTATCTAATGCTAACGTTGATTATCGTAAGTTTAGCTATGGTGCTAAATGCTTGCTGCATGGCTAGGAAGGTTTGTTGGTTCTTCTGTTCACTGATTAACAACAGATGCAGAGCAGATGGGTGTACTTCTATCCTTCATTGGCACAGTGTGTTTTATTTTGAAAATTGACCGGATGCTCTGTGCCGTTCATATGTCTGACTTCCTGCCCGGTTTGATCTGCTCTGTGCAGCTTGACAGATTCGCTCACGGCAAGAGGAGAAAACAGAGCAGACGTCGAAACTAGCTGCAGATCGCGAGTGTGAACCCGTGTCAGGCTGACATATAGATATATTATTATTATATATTATAGATATATTCTATTAGACCTATTTGCTGACGACTTCATGACAAATATGCGCGCGCATCTTTGGGGCAAAACATAAGAAGATACGAGCGTGTTGTTCATCAGAAATGGGTAGAAGTTGTTGTGTAGTAGGCTGTACTAATCGCAGTGAGCAAGGATTTAAATTCTTCAGTATTCCAAGTGGATCTCATCCATTCAAAACAAATAGAAGAAGGTTGTGGCTCCAAGCCATAAATAGAGCGGATTGGGGCAGTGATGGACCGAAGGGTTATGAAAGTTTGTGTGGAGCCCATTTCATATCAGGTAGGTAACATTAATCTTGCATGCTGTCAGAATAATGAATGTTTTCCTGCTTTCTGCCCCAAGGCTGTGCACGCATCCATTTGTTTGTATACAGTGAACATGTCTATACAAAGCATTTTAATACTTAGGCCCAACAGTGCCAAAAACAAGCATTTGTTTGAAAATCATACAAAAAAGTGCCTTCAAACAGCTAATGTTACATGTATTGTACAATTTTCTTTAACTCTGACTTAACTTCAATGCTTGCTTTTGTGCTGTTGGTGCTCATTATAGCTGAGCTACTTGTTTGTAAAATAGCAAACTGATGATGGTTAAACAACTAGCCGAGCTAATCTTTTCTCTTTCTCTTATAAGGAGAACCGTCCATGGATTGTGATAGTCCAGATTTTGTTCCATCCATTTTTTCTCATAGCACCCGAGACACCACAGGAAAGGTGGCAAGGTCTGTGTCATGTCATGTATAGTATATATGGCCATTCAGTCATCATTTGTAATATTCTAACCTGACTGGGTAGCTTCTTTAGTATCTGAGCAAATAGGCTCTATTTGTTTGGCCTTCTTCATGTTATTGCATTGTTATCTATTAATATGTTGATAATTATTTAGTGCGTTAACTTGAAGGGATGAAGCTAAGGCCCCTGTCACTTGGACATATCTAAAATCCATTCGTGGTCTGGAATAGTGTAGGGATCTGGTAATTTCTTAGCCTGGGAACCAGACGAATCTGCAAGCTCATGTTTTATTTGCTCTGGCAGATGCGTCTCCCTCCCATTCAAACAGATTTTCAGCCGGCCAGACTTGGGCCGGGCCAATCACAACCATTTATCTAATATAGGGCGGGTTTGATACGATCACTGTACAAAGGAGCACTGTTGAAGCATTTTTGTAAACAACTAAGATGGCTGCCGCCAGTGCCGCTCTGCCAATCAAGCAGCTATATCCACATTTTGTTGCTCTGATTGGTTGTAGGTCTATCCAGTTGCGTCCAGAGGTGTTTTGGTGTATGTCCAGTAGCTGTCAAATGTCTTTCAAATGTGGCAGGTCATAAAGTAGCCGCATTGTTTTTACTTTGATTTAATGAAGTTAGTGACACTAACGTTACCACCATGCAGTTGACTACAATCTTGTGACAGGCCAACAAAGCGGTTTTGCCCCCTGAATGCGCACACACCCAGTAATGTTTGTAAACAAGAAACCCGTCTTGGCACGTTATAATAGTCGCGTGATTGCAAACCAGCTATTAAATCTTATGCACAGGAAACACACAAATATTAGCTTTTGGTTGAGCATAAAGTAATATCTGCTCAGTTGTCACTTATATTATATAATAATATAATTGAGGTTAATGTTATTGGTTGTAGTAGTATTGAATATGAACCACTGAACCGTTTCATTTTATAGTAGTAGTAGTTGTAGTCTTTATTTGTCATTATACAAGTACATGCATAACGAAATTACACCTCTGCATTTGACCCATCCTCTACTAGGAATCTTCCAATCTTCCTAGAAATAGGAGCAGTGGGCAGCCACCGTGCGGCGCCCGGGGTTATGAAGGATAATTAAGATATTGATTAGGTAGAAAGTAAAGTACAGAAGCACATGGTGTTCCAGAGACAACAGTATTGGATACATTAGTAACAGTTCTGCAAATCCTTCCAAAAAGCTTTTGTCTGTGGACATACCCAGAAAATTGTTTATATTGTCTCTGAATCATTATTACAAAGGGTGCATTTGTCTGTTGAAAACATTTACATGGACAGCCCGTTTCCGGGGAGGTAATCCCAAAGAGTTCACATATCAAGATAGTTCCTTGTCTGCTAAAACAGAACCAAGACCAAGAAATCATCTGACATAGAACTGTATTGTACTGTAAAATTAAAATATTAATGAATATTCGTTGTAGTGGTTTAGCAGGTTTGCCATCGATATTTTGTAGGGCAGCTAATTTATTCAAGATCCTCATGAAAATGTATTACTATCATACAACACCACGCTATGCATGTGCGAAAAGGAACATCTGCTAAACAAGTGTTTTTTACTCATTTAAAAACATACCTAGGTCTCTTACCACTAACAGTAGATTGCTAATACCTTAAACATTACGCTGTTTGGCGAAATCAAACAAGCCCCTCGCAGAAAAACTTGACTCCCTTTCAAAAAAGCGCAGTCTAGTCTGCTCAACGGGATCTTAAGAGAATACGGAAGTAGCCGGAAGTGGAGTCTCTCTCTTCGCCTGTAAACCTTCTGGTTATGCAACGGCGGTGTTCTTGAACAGCGCATTTTTCTCCTTCCCGGGAAAAAAAATTGTGGTTGCCTGGACAGCAACACAAGTTATTCAACGGCGTCGCGCAACTTAAATATCACCAAACATTGACGCCTCCGTGCAATTATACAAACACTTTATTCGTTTATAACTACGAGAGGATTTATTCTGTGGTTACAATATTCTCGGTGGCAGTTTGGAAGATTCTCCACTTCCTCCGTAAGGTAAGCGTGGGGAACATTACCTACCTGCCTTGTTCCCAGACCCTAGAAATAAGATGCTATTTATTGCCGAAAGTGCCGAAACTAAAATAAAGTGTCTGGCAGTTAGTCCGTAAATACAACGGTTATTGTCTCCGTTATAAAAACCATTGTTCTCTTGTGTTGCAGTGAAACCGGGGTTTAGTTGGTGTTGGTTAACTAACGACCTGCGTTTTTCTTGGACTAAAACGACCTTTCTGTTGAAATGTTTTGAACCCCTAAACTACACACATATATACATTTAATCTTATTGATGATATGCAGTTGTTCACATTACCCTTCAAAAGACTAGACTGTCCCATAACACTTGAAGAGGCCAACATACATTCCTTTACATTTAACCACAATGTGAACCTCATGCAGAACATCTATATCACCAAATCTTGACTCGATTGTTGTCGTTTTGCACGTCGAGATGAATGAAGGACGTCTCTGTTTGTTTGATGAGGAGATAGTTGTGGAGACGGACAGTTGCTCCCCGCCGCCGCTAGAGGCGCTCTCCCTTCCTGCACCCAACAGTCGAGACGTTTCCCCCACACTGTGTGTGTGTGTGTCTGTGGAGCTGTTAGCCGACTTAGCTTCGTTGCAGAGTCGGAACAGTAAGTTATAACCGGTTTGGGTTTTTCGGTTAGTCGAATAAAACTGATCGGAGTTGCGCCGCGGCCCGTTGGTGACGCGCTGCGGATGGATCTGAGTTGGGCTTTGTGTTGCTTTGTGTTGTTCGGTTTCACTACCATGTGTTTGCTTTGCTGCTCTGGTCAGATAGCTGGTTGTCAAGTAGAGCAGCATGCTTGTTGGGGGAAGGGCGTGTAAAGTATGTGGTTTTGTTATGTTGTCTCACTAGTTGAATATATAACAAATAAATAACTAGCAGGCTTACACGATGGAAGCTTTTACCTATACCGTCTAAATAAATCTGCATCAAGCAAATCATATGTTGATATGAAGAAATCCATCTCGGTGCGAGATGCTTGTGCAGAAACAACTTTGCTGGCATTGGTTGTCCCATTGATAATGAATGGGAGTCTTGAAGTGGACTCTGGAGCTTCATTTTATAGTGGTGATGAGCAGTCTAATCTAAACCATGGATCATGGTATCCTCCCACTCCCACTCTGCCTTTCCATCTTTTATCATTCATTTTTTTTAATTTAGAGTAGATTAAACTAATGATCCAAATTTTGGGATAGGACTAGTTATTTTCGTTTATGGCTATAGGCAAATTATAGCAAATGTTTGTTAATCAAATAAAATCATCCTTTTAATTTAGGAAAACATTTAATCTCTGAACTTAAATGGTGTCCTTTTACGTTATCTTTCTAAAAGTGTGACAAACGGCATGTCATGCTGCACCAAACCATGTTTCTCTAGAGGTCTCATGTTTAACTCGTTTTGTTGACATGTAGATTCTATTCAATTCAAACGCGTCTCTGCTTTTCAGTTTGATTATTTTTTATTTTTTTGCTTGTTTGTTTCCTGTTTCTTTGGCTTGTTTGGGATGTTTTTAAGCATCTTGATTTTTTTTTATCTCACTTGTGAAATGGATATTCTTATCATGCATTTTTAACACTTCCTTTGCTTTTCATTTATCACTGTTCAAGTAAACATAATTCTACAACATTACACTTGTTTCCATGTCAACAGAATCGTACATGTTGCATGCGTGCTTCAGGTTAGTGTCAAGGTGTTTAATCTTTCCCATTGGTCTCCTTTACATTAACCTGGGTTTGCAGCATGGAAGAAGAGGAGGGAGATAATCTGTGCATTGACACAGACTCAGATGTAGCAGAGAAGAAGGACAGTATCAAGTTTAAAGTCAAATGGACACATGAGGAGGTGAGTGGAAAACTGAAGACATTTCAGAATTATTATCTTTATAACATCTTGGCGTTGATATTTTAGCTATTTTGCTGATACCTTTATCCAGAGCAACTCACCATGCAGGGCTCCAGAGTGCGATATTTGATTACATTTTGCTACTCTTTTTTTGGGATTATTTTTGATGGCACCGATGCTGTGATATATTATTAAACACCAACTCGTGCTATGAAATAACAGATCCTTATTTTGGAAGTCAGTGTTAGGATAATTCTGGCCATTTTCAACCTGGACCTAATTTCCTATCTTATCCAATCGTACTGATCAACTCTGACCAAAGTTTAATAAACGGCTTCATTCTAGCGATACTTACCATCTCAGTTGGTTGGGATCACTAGTCTCCAATACAAATCTAAATCTCTAAATCACCGATCCCAGCCATGTCCATGTGAAAAATGTTTATTCCAGATGTTTATCCTTTAAACTGGTAATGACTATAATGTGACTAAATTGTTGTTGTCTTCTAATGTGCAGGATGAAAATCTCAAAATCCTGGTCAACAACTTTGGAAGAGATTGGAAAACTATCTCCACTTTCTTACCAGTAAGTGCTTAAGAGGAAAAGATTTGCTTCTACCTGAACAGAACCAGAACATGTATTGACTGAGAGGCTGTCTTAGAATGTTCTCTGAACAAATACAGACGTAGTTTCTTCTGGCCTTCCATCTTATTTGTCACTTCTGTTGTGACTGGGTTTTGAGTGTATGTCTCTGTGTGCTTTACAAAAAGTAATAAATACAAGCAAAAGTATAATAAGTAAAAGAGATTGAAATTGGGATACAAATTCAAAAGAAAAGAGGTTAAATAGTAAGTAATAAAATAAAGCATGAAGTAGGCCAGATCAAAAGAAAAATTGACATTTAACACTACACACAAATGGACTTCTCACACTCACCCCTAGTGTTTTTTCTGTCACAGGGCCGGACAGACTACCAGTGTATGCACCGCTGGAAGAGGTACCTGGATCCTGACCTGGTCAAAGGCTCTTGGACCAAAGAGGAAGATGAGAAGGTGAAGCATGAGAGACACAGCATCTCCTGCAGACCTCCATCAAATACTGTTTGTTTTAAGCTCCTGAGAGCACCGGGTGGGTGGGGCTACCACACAGGATATAATGCAAATAATGCCAGAAAGTTGAGAAAATCCCAGGAGAGTATTTAATAGTAAATATAACCTTCGGTATTTGACAACTTACTTTACAGCACTTTGCCCCAGTGCTGTAAACCCCATCCAACCAGTACTCCAACCTGGTGGAAACTAACACTTATTATAATAGTTATTTGCAAACACGCTTTCAACCCAGATATAATCTAGTTGTTTGTTTGTTGTCATGATCGCTCTATACAGGTGATTGAGCTTGTGCAGAAATATGGCACCAAGCACTGGTCTATGATCGCCAGGCAACTGAAAGGGCGGCTTGGGAAACAGTGTCGCGAACGCTGGCACAACCACCTGGACCCCGATGTGAAAAAGTCCTCCTGGACTAAAGAAGAGGACCTGATCATCTACAAAGCCCACGGCATTCTGGGAAACCGCTGGGCCGAGATCGCCAAGCTGCTGCCCGGAAGGTGGGGTGGTTAACGGTGGTTGATTTATTGATATCTAACCAGGAAGATGGTTGCAGTCAAATCCTTTCTTTTGATTTTTTTTTTTTCCAGAAATGAGGAGAATCAGTATTCCCCTTCTGACAAAATGAAGAGTGTGGCTTGCATCATGTCGTCATAAACTGCATACAAGTTGCTAGAAATGACGCAGCCTGGTTAAATGTTTCGTTTTCGATCTCTACGACAGGACGGACAACGCCATAAAGAACCACTGGAACTCCACCATCAAACGCAGAGTCGACACGGGTCACTACAGCGAGGACGGCGAGGGCAACTCCCTCGACGCGCAGCAGATTGAACAGGGAGAGGTACGCAACTAGGAGACGTTCAAGATCAGCACGTAATAATTAGTAACATTCAGACCTTTGGCAAAAAAGTATTTGAAGTACAGCACAAGTTGCTACATACATCTTTTCTTTGTTGGAACTGTTGTCCTACAGGTGGACTTCAAGTTTGACGTCGTGCTGGACGCTGCACCAATATCCCCTGTGATTGTAAGAACACTAAAGACACGCTGTCTCATGTCTACACATACACACCTACATTTTAGACATTTAGCTGATGCCCTTCTCCACATAGAATTACAATGCGTCTCAATGCCATCTTTTTGTCCAACATGTCAATTCATCAGGTGTCAACACATTTTCTATAACACACTGTATCACTGATGGCGGGTTACAAGCATTCTCTGTAGTAATAGTAATGTCGTAACTCCTGAGCTAGCTTATTTATATTAAAACAAAACCCTCACGCTGGCTCCTTTAAACCTGTCCGTCGCTTTCCCACAGATCAAGAAGAAGCGTCGACCCAGAGCCAAGGAGAAGGGGTTCCCGCCTCCGCAGACCTTAGCGTCTAGGCGGGAGTACAGCTCCCTGAGCCCGTCCTCCCTCCTCAGCTCCGGCTCCAGCCCGGGCAGCGCGCCGTCGGCCCAGACGGCCCTCCAGAAGACGCTAACCGAGGCGGCGCTGAGGATGATCGCCGAGGACATGCTGCCTCTCAGGTGAATGTTAACTGCCAACGACCGCCGCTGTGCCCTCGAGCAAGGCGTTTGGTGTAATGTCTGGTTGGCGTATGGGGACGCGTGTGTCTGTGAGAGTTACCTTTAACTAAACTTGCGTACCCATGCCATCATATTTTGCTTCAAGTATTGAACCTCCTTCCTCTGACTTCAAGATCAACAGAAACTGGTTTTGTTCAGATAAGGACTTTGTTGGATTGAAGACATTCTTTTTGCTCTGAAATGTCATGATTTTTACATGGTATGTGTATTGTGAGGCTGTTTATGATTTTTAGTGTTTAAACACTGGAATGAATTACACCTCTGTTTCATGTTATGGATTTAGAAAGTTCCAAAAACCTTATTTTCCACCTTTAGATCAAACTCAAGGGAATACCTCTAAATTTAGATTGTCAGATAACATCATAAATAGATAGATTGAAAATGTGCAGTATCTGCTATATGTAGAAGTTTACCATCTTCTGACAGTCTCTCATCTTCCTCACAGTTTTGTGGAAGGCACAGGCTTCAGGTCTTTCATGAGTACCATTGGCCCCCAGTACAGCAAGCTATCCCAGCGCACCGTGGGCCTGCAGCTCTACGAAGACGTGGAGAAGAGCGTCAAGCCCCAGCTCATCCGTGACCTCCAGGCCTGCCTCGCCGCCACCGGCGGCGGGCAGGGCGTCATTCACGCCACCTTCGACCTCTGGGCCGGCCGTCTGGCGGAGGAGCCCGTCGTCGCCGTGCAGCTCCACTTCCTCGACGACGGCTGGCAGATCCGCCGCCCCACTGTGGCCTTCCGTCACCTCAACCCGAAGAACCTGAGCGCGGCCGTGGCCAGCGAGCTGGAAGGCGTTCTGCTGAGCTACGGCCTCTTCTCCCACAACGTCGGCTACGTCCTCGCCAACCGGGCCAAGGAGGCCGTGGAGGCCAACAACGTGTTCTGCAACTACAAGATCATGTGCTCGTCTCACAGGGGGGATCCCGACGGGGAGGAGATGGCCGGGTTCCTCGGGGACCAGCTACCTGAAACGGAGGCGTCCCCCTTCTCCGAGCTGCACATGGGGACCGGCGCCAGCTGCGTGGCCAACACGCTCCAGCTGGTGATCAAGGAGGCGCTGAAGAACTCCAGGGTCGTGGAGAACCTGCTCTCCCAGGTCCACAATGTGGTGGCGTTCTTCAGGAGCAACATCTACTGGAGTGAGGTGGGTGGGGAACATTTTAAAAGCGTGAGATTGTTTGTACCTCTGTGCCTATGTAGAAGCATTTCCCATCATTTCCAGTTCATTGTCAATGCAGCTGTTCAACATGAAACCACAGATTTTCAGTTATCGTCAAATAAAGTCAACATGGCTAACATTACGCCAGACAATCATAAGTATAAAATCCATATTTAGATGCGTTTGACAGAAATGTGTGGTTTGTATGGGTATATATGAGTGGAGAACGGCTTTGTCCTGATTTGTCCCAGGTGACGTTTCCTGCTGTTGGTTTTGTTTCGTGTCCCTCAGGTACTAATGAAGGAGTGTGGGTTGTCCTTGTCCCCGTCCTCCCATAACTGCCGTTGGAACTCCATGATGGTGTCCATACGCCGCGTGGTCCAGGAGTCGGCCTGGAGCGCCACCATGACCCTCCTGGCCCAGGCTCGCATAGAGGCCAAAGACACAACCAGTGCCCCGCCGCTGGTCAGCGCCAAACGGGAGCAGGTGGTGGACATCCTGGGGCTCCTCGAGCCCTTTGAGGAAGCCATCCAGGTATAAGACACTTGTGGCTAAGAATCTGTATAATCTACTTAACTCAGTAAGACCTTCTCCCTTTAAGACCGGATGCGAAGTAAGCGAGTTTTAGATATCATCATTTTCAAGACACGTGACCGCTGAAATACATGTGGGGAAGTTGAAATGCATTATGGGATGATTTTTTAGCTTAGCTCGTAGCCTCCGTGTGGACGGCAAAAAAGTTTCTAAAGTCGCAAGTTCAAATTGTTTTTATTTCATGTTTCTGTCTGCTACAAAGGCTGAGAAATAAAGGTTTTCGTGAACAAAGTTTTTCAGAAAACCGTCAAGTCTTAGGAGGTTGTTTTCAAACAATGCCTTAGCTTTTTTAGAGGGCGCTGTGGGTCTTAATGGGTTAAATGGGATTTTATTCGGGTATGGGATTTTATTTATTTTTTATGTTTGTTTGTTGATGCGAGTACATTTCCCTTTTGCCCTTCCCATCCCAGGTCCTCCAGGGAAACGGCGTGACCATCTCCTTCATCATCCCGTCGCTCGCCGGCCTGGATAAGGCCCTGGAGGACCGCGCCACCAGCTACACCCACTTCTCCAGGGCCCTGCGCACAGGCCTCCACACCCACTTCCAGTCTCTGATTCTCCAGAGGGACCTGATCCTGGCCACCGTGCTTGATCCCAGGATCAAACTCCAGGTAATCTCTATGAGATAGTTGAGATCATCTCCATTGACAGATGTCACACATTTCCACCCCCCAACTTCCTGGGAATTGAAAGTGTTTTCAAAACTTGACGTATGTTGAGCAACAATTCTGATGATGGCTTAACTTCTGTACCACCGCTGTAATGCAAATGCCCGATCTATGGTAAATCTGTAAGAGCAACGTCACATCATGAACAAATGTGCTCTTAAATGATGTTTTTGTAACTGTGCTGTTGCAGAAACTAAAACCACTTTCTGTGGGTTCACCGTCTCCAGTTCAAAAAAGCAAAATTAATCTGATCATAACTCTAACCCTAACTTTGACTTCTCAGCCGTTCTCAGACACCAAACAGGAAGGAGAGACGTCGTTCCTCGTGACCCCGTCAAAGTTCCACGCTCGTTCCATGTTGGAGGCCGCCGCGGACGCCTCAGCCTCTCCCGCCTCAGCCTCTCCCGCCGTGGAGACGGGCGCGGAGCACAAGGAGCAGGACGGTAAGGAGGGCAGTGCGGCGGGCTCAGCGGCGGAGGCCTCCGGCACCTGCTCGGCCGACGGCGACGACGACCAGGGAAGCGACGTCAAGCGCAAGTCCATCTTCAGCTACCTCCAGCCGCCTGCAAAGACCATGAGGATCTCGGAAGTGGAGCTGTACCTGTCGGAGCCGCTGTTGGAGGGCAACTCCACCCTGTTGTTTTGGAGATGCGCGCAGCGGTTCCCCCAGCTCCAGAGTGTCGCCAGGAAGCTGCTGGCGATACCGGCCACCTCGGGGGGCTTCGACCGCCTCTATCCGATGGCCACGTGCATCGTCAGGGCCAAGAGGAGCCGTCTGCCCCCGCACACCACCGAGAGACTGCTGCTGTACAGGGACTCGATGAGGAAGAAGAGTGGAAAGAGGCCCAATGGGACCACCAAACATTGATGGGCGGAGCACCGATAGTGCCTCGGAACTCTCGCCGTCTTCCGTTGAGAGAATTCCGTGTATTTGCGTAGTATAATCCCAAGGGATTTTGCATGTTGTATCCCACAGCTGAAAGACGGTTTCTGTGTGCTCTTGAAAGTCGCCGGACTGCCTGACAAGTCATGTTGTCACTATATGATTTCAGGTTCTACTCCACTACGAGTCGATCAGGAATAATACAATGTGAACTAAGATGCCTTTAGAGAAGAAAAACTCACAAATCCGTTAGTTGTTTATTAATTATGTGTCAGAGGAGTGTTTGGAACCGAGGTAACATGTTAGATGTCTTTTCTTCCTTTGCAATAAGTTAATAAGTCAATTAGGTTCAGCTATGGTCCTCTCTCCATGTGTTCCTCTTTCTACTGTTGGTTTGCTTTAACTTACGCTGCAGCTTTGTGCATCAAACCAACGAGCATCGAGTGCTCTCAGATGGGAGGTTACAACTCATTTTTGATGGAATTCCACGTTTTTCTGCTTTTCCTTTTCAGGTCAGTATAATTAAGAGATTAAGATGAATTAAGATAGTCCAGGTAACTGATCTGTATTCCCAGTGTTGTCACCCACCAGTTTGTGGCAGCTGATTGCTAGCTGTGGCACCAACAGGACTGCAACACTGGGCAGGAAAGATTGCATTGCTAAAGAGTTACAGGTCACCACTTCCATCATTAGTAAAGGAGGAAAGCAAGTTGACCACGGTTAATGTTTGGCAGTATTTTCCTGGTTGTAGCAAATTAATTAAATTCTGGCGACTGCTTTCTCAAGCTGCTTGTGTTGTTAATGATGTTAACGGTCCTTGTGTAAGATGTGTGATGCATAAAGACTTGGACTCTAAACAGAGCTCATCCTTCGTCGGTTCAGTGACTGAGCAATTGTCCGGGACTCAAACCTGTAACTGAAGGGCTTCATTATATGAATGTTAGTGACTAGAGGAATGTCACGGATCATGAAATGTACAAACAAAAACACAAACAAGATACCTCCAACTAATGGTGTATGTTACTGACCACTTGTGAGCTGAGTTATCAGTGAGTTTATGTACTGAGTGCAAAGAGACATTGTATTGACTCACTCTGCAACACACTGAATAATTGGGTTTGGCACCTTTTCAGCTTTCTGGAAACAACAAAATTAATATTTTGTTTTAAATATTATCGTTTACTGTAGATGTCACCTTGTCTATGGGTCAGTAATGCTTCAAAGGTCTACACCAGGATGTTGAATTTTATTTGTAAATACTGGGAATACTGTAATACTGGTTTAGTCCTCCTAACTGAATTTTAATTCCCCATGGGACAGGTAGGGGATATTTTATTTTGACATATTCAGTTAAACAACTGTTTTGCATACTTAGTTGCAGTTCAAGTATCAAACTGGGCTTTTAAACATGCCAAGTTAAGTTCATATTGAATGACAGATATTTGTGAGTTCAACTCCAGTGACATTGATTGTTCTTAACAGCCATTAGTTTGAGTTAGAATTCATAAATGTATGTTTTGTCATCTGTTGAAACTAACCATGCCAACTAAATGAATGAATGTAAACTTAGTCAAATCATAGATGGATTGAGAGCCTTTCCTATGGTCAGTTGGTCCATATAATGGTTTGCATCCTGTTCAAGTTGTCCTGAATATTAAATGCTTTCAATACTTTTACAGGAAAAGGACTATATACTTCTGATGGATATATTTTTTTCTTTTACAGATGGAAGTATTTGGAGAAATATATAAAGAATAAAGTTATTTTTTTCTCCACCATATTTTGCTTGTGTGGCTTATTCTTTCCATATTTTAACCTGCAGGACAGGGTTTCCCAAACACATTTTCTGGATAAGACATAATATTGTGAGCTGGTGGAGTTATAGTCAAACTTAATCGGGGATCATAGTTATGAGTCATACACCAAGACTGTGAGTTTGATCATTTATTTTTAGTTTATATACTTTATGAAATGTGAAACATGTTGGGGCGCACCACCCCTGAGGTAAGTGTTGAAGTATCTTAATCAAGGGGCCACACATTGTTTCGGCATGTAGAAAAGTAATTATGCAACATTTCTCATATAAATGTATGGGGAAATAGATGCGTGTGTGAGATAAAACTATGTAGCTGTGTGATGGGTGATCAATCCAACTTTCAGCCCAAAACAATTAATTGCAGTAATACTCTGATAGTCCTACGTGACCATTCATTTTGCTAGCTGCCCCTTAGCTTCTGACGTCATCTAGCAGCTTCCATCAGCCATTGGCTGAACGAGGTCTACGTCAGACCAAAACACTTCTGCGACTTGTCATTTTCTTCCGGGTTCACGACCCGCAGCCATGTGCATGTTTGCATGTCCCAGCCTGGGAAATGTGATAACTTAGCTACTATTATATATATAAAAAAAGAACTTTTATGCGCTTTCTGTAGCCTGGTTGTTATATTGCCTAAAAGCAAAAAGGTAGAGGTATGTGTCAAAGGTAAAAACATTCACGGGTAACGTTAGCTGATAAGCTTAGCATTTTCCTAACTTGACAAAAAAAAGTGTTTACTTTAACCATGGCGCTGTACACGAAAGCTGCCGAAATCCTGGAGAAAGCCGAGCAGAAGCAGGGCGCTTTGAAAACCCTGGTTTACGACAGTAAGTTTCAGAACATCAAGCAGCTCTTCGCCCTGGTGTGCGAAACACAGAAATATTCATCCATCCTCCAAGAGATCATCGAGTCCACCAAGCTCCTCAAACAAGCCAAGCTCAAGATTAACCTGGCCAAGGTGCTGGTGTATGACCTGCTAATCGGCCAGGGGGTGAAGTGCGGCGGGTCCTGGAAGGCTATGATGCTGAAGCATCGCCCCAGACTCCAGGCAGAGCTGGCTCGCATGAAGATCAAGCAGAAGGTGAGCCGGAATCGAGACCTGCTCCCAGCAAGCGTTCAGACACCTGAAGCCGACCAGCTACCCAGGTATGTGCGTGTTAACACCCTGAAGACAACAGTGGATGATGCTGTTGACTACCTCAAGAGGGAAGGTTTCTCCTACTTGGGAGAGGCCTACAGACTGGATAATTTGAGCCTTTTGAGGAAAGACTTTGTGAGGGACCTCCACCTTTCAGATATTCTAGTCTTCTCTTCCAAGACCGACTTCCACGACCACTTCCTGTACAAGGCCGGGCACATAATTCTGCAGGATAAAGCGAGCTGCCTCCCTGCTTATCTCCTCAACCCCCCTTCTGGAAGCCATGTCATCGATGCATGTGCCGCCCCTGGCAACAAAACTAGCCACCTGGCAGCCATCATGAAGAACAAAGGCAAACTGTTTGCTTTCGATCTGGATGCCAAGCGTCTGTCCACTATGGCCACTCTCCTGCTCCGAGCGGGGGTCACATGTCAGCAGCTGGCCAATCAAGACTTCCTGAAGGTGGACCCTGACAGCCCCCAGTATAAAGATGTGGAGTATATCCTGCTGGATCCCTCATGCAGTGGATCAGGTAGGAGAATGTGGTTGAGATCTGTCTTTGGTTGGTACTACTGCACAGGTGCAACTCAGTGGCATCAATGCTATATTTAGTGCAACAATAAAAGTCAGTTTTTATGGACAGAGGTGTGCACCCTTAGTTTCTTTCATAGGGTTATAATAAAATATGTTTGTGTTCATTCCAGGTATGGTGTGTCTACGGGATGCCAAGGAAGACGAGGACAAAGAGAAGGAGCTGCGTCGTCTGGCGTCCTTGGCCTCCTTCCAGCTGCTTTGCCTGAACCACGCCCTGAAGTTCCCCCGCCTGCAGCGCCTGGTCTACTCCACCTGCTCCATCCACACCCAGGAGAACGAGGAGGTCGTGGCCGCCTGTCTGCAACAAAACCCCGGCTTCAGGTAGCAGGCGGTCCAGTTTAATCCCACCAAGACGTTAATGCTAGTCAGCAAAACAGTTGGATCAGCGCGCGTATTAATTAACACCTGATGAAGTTTTAGTCATGTGAGAATTTGAGGTGGTAGGAGAGCAAGTCATTTCCTTTTTAGATCATTTGTGTGGTGGTTGTTAGCTGTCACATCCTGATTCTTTCCTACTTTTCACATATTTTGCCCACTGGATAGGAAGATTGGGTCACCCCTTTAAATCCACCCTCCATAGGATTTAATATTTATTGTTTTCAATGTGGACATTTTAATCTAAAGATGTTTGAAAGGCCTTTCCACACTGACAAGATAAGGAAAAAATCTGGGGGGGAACATTTCTGTATCTTATCAAACTGTATAGATAGACAGATAGATATATATGTAATTACCTACTTTATTTGTTAGTTAATTTCTTCATTCACTCAAACCATCAGTCCTGTAGGAGAATTTACATATCAGTTACTCTGATAAAAGTAGAAACACCATTAAAAAAAAATCTATACAAAGAACGACGACCACAACCACAACATAAGTGATGTATTTTCAGGCCCTGAATGTCTCCGTCTTATACCCACAGGTTGGTCCCGGTCCTTCCCCAGTGGCCCGAGCGCGGTCTACAGCCCCTCACCCAGTGTCTGCGTGCCAGCACCACCAAGACCCTCACGCACGGCTTCTTTGTGGCTCTGCTGGAGAGACGCACTGGAGCTGCGAGTGACAACCAGGAGCAAGTCACCTTAATGTAAATATTGGGGGAATCCTGTAGAGGAATTACTGTGTAGTGAAAGGCCAATAATTCCACAGTTCTTTAAAACATTGTCAGGTATTGTAAAATAGAATTATGGCACCGCATCTCCAAACACAAGAGAATGTGTGTTAATTCGTATAGGTTTTCTTCAATCTTTCTTTTGTCAAGGGAGTTGAGACAGCTTTAATAAGCTCTTCCACTTGAACAATACGGTCAGTCAAACATCGTAACATGCTCTTCGTGTGAAACGAAACCTAATTTCTCGATGTGTTCAACTTCAGGCTACAAACCGAAAAGAAACACCTGAGATGAAGTTACTTTTCGACATGACGGCAGCAAAGTAATTGTTATTAACTTCCTTGCAGCAAACCCAGCCCAGAAGTGACACCTTGCAGTCTGTCTGCCACTGAAGAGAAGCCTGTCGCCTCTAGAGAAGAGCCAAGTAACAGCGAGGAGGAGATGGAGGGGACCGAGGACAAGCCTGCGCCTGCTGAAGGCCAGACTGACAGCACAGTAGCCAAGAAGAAGAGGAAGAGGAGGAAGAAGAAGAAGAAGAAGAAGACTGCCAAAGTGGAGTGAAAGGAAACTTTAAAAATGGAGACTGTTGCAGCGTCTTGTGCGGAGGGATTATTGTCTGCAGGGACACCCATGTGTTTCTAATGGAAATGTACGTGGAATGTACTTAAAAATAAACTTTTTTTAACCTAACATTTTTGTTTCGCATTGTTGTTTTGTGTTACTGTTGTGCAAGACGTTATTCTTAACTGACCTTTAAACATTCCACAGCCAATTTTAAAATGCAGCACAACAGAAATATATACACTGCATTAAAACCTATTTGGGAGACGGAGAGAGAGAGAGGTGAGTGTCTTGTTTTATTTAGAGTTCTTCATCTTCATCTTCATTGTGTTCCTCAAGAGAAGTGACGTCCACTGGCCTGCAGGGGGCAGCCGAGCCTCTACAACGGGAGCTTTACTTCCTGGTAAGAAGAGTCAGCTATTGGTTGGATATGACGTCATGTCAAGCCTCTGGTTCTTGTAACACACTTATGCAAATTGTTTTGTAACAGTTGCAAGTGGTTATGTTATGTAAACCTCGTCCTTTCTGGTGGTTTGTGTATTTTTTGTAGGAAGCGCAACGTAGGTAAATTGAATTCCGCTTGAAGCATATTTATTAATTTTGCGGCCTGCATAATCAGACCGCTTCAAGCGTGATCAACTTTATTTATAACTAAATAACGATGCATATACAGTCATCTAATTAACGCATTTTCGGATTTTAACCTGAAACAGTAAGGGTTTTGCTGTTTAATTATTTGCAGGACAACTGCTGTCTATTAATACCCGTCTATTTATTACTGTCCGTAGGTGAGTGCAGGATGACCCAAGTGCCTAAAGTCCGTCTGTCCGGGGGCCTGGAGGTCTGCCGCATCTTGAACGGCATGTGGCAGGTGTCCGGGACCCATGGCCCTGTGGATGGACTCAAAGCAGGTAGGACTTAAATTCTAGGGTATTAATAGTCGAGCTAGCACAATGACAGACTTGGGTTAAATAGTATTTTTTAATACTAATAATGGTTTGTTTGCCACAAAGTTCAGACAATCACAATAAAGTCTTTGAAAGTCTGATCCATTACCTTTCTGTAATATACATTATCAATTTTGTTTTAATAAATATTCAAAACAACCAATATTGACCACAAGTGCTGAAGTGCTAGGATCAACCATCAATCCAGACAAATATACACATAAATACATTCCATAAATCAAATAATCAGAGCAGAAAAGCACACCACACTCGACCACACACATTCACCCAACCAGACACCTTAATTCACACCGTCATACACACCTTCGTAAGCACATGCATACATCAACGGCAGAATTATTCTGATCCAGTAAACTGCACACGTCTGGTACTTCAATCAGGTCACAACAAATGGTAAGAACCTTTTGCAGGTACTACTGGTATAATTTCCCTCTCATCCCTACAGTGGAGGACATGCAGGCCTATGTAGACTCTGGTCTCACCACATTCGACATGGCAGACATCTATGGCCCTGCTGAGAGGATATTTGGACAGTTCAACAGCCAAGTACATGCGCAGACACACACACACAATTTACACTCTTCCAAGATGTCAACAATTGCAAGTTACATAAGCATTTTATTGGCTCATACAAATGCCATCACCTATAACTGTTAGGACAATGTTTATAATCTAAGAACAGTTTTGCAAATACTCTTATCTAGAGTATTCAATGCAGTAGATGTTGTATTTCAATGCGCACACACACATAAACACAAACTTGTATGTACATGTAAAGACATACACAAGCACGCATACTAACAGACTCTCTCTCTTGCTATCACCTTATCTTACACACACACACACACACACACAGGCAGGCAGGCCCAGGTCCTGGTGTGCATTAGATGTGAGGGTTTGTGGTTGATGTGTTGTGACAGTCTAATGGTATCGACCGTGACCTCGTGCATTCACCTGGAATAATATCCTGAGAGAACACTGCACTTACAGAACACAGCTTTCCTCTTCCTCCCAGGGTTCCTGTTAAAGGTCATAAATGTCATTTTTGTACTTAATCAAACAATTAAATACAACTCCACAGACATCCACAGAGTTTGTATAAATATGCTGATTAAAAGTATTGCTTTTCCTGAAAAAAACATGACCTATTTATTTCAATTTTTTTTTTTAAATTGATGGCCCATCACAACCTGTTGTGTTTTTGCAGCAGGTTTGTGTTGACAACACAACAACTAGGGGGGTGGAGAGTTGAGTCAATGTTTTGAGTTGAACACAAGTGAACACAAACACCCTCTAGTGGGTAGAAAATATAACATATTTCACGTTTAAGATATGCTTTCTAGGCTCTTTCTCTCTGCTCTTATGTTATGTTGCTCTGTCACTGTTTCTTTCACTTTCTCTCTCTGTTCTGTCTTTCTGTCTGTCTGTGTCTCTCAACTCTTATCTCTCTCCTGTTCCTTCTCTCGTGTTTATCTATCTATCTATCTATCTATCTATCTATCTATCTATCTATCTGTCTATCTGTCTGTCTGTCTGTCTATATCTATCTATCTATCTATCTATCTATCTATCTATCTATCTATCTATCTATCTATCTATCTATCTATCTATCTATCTATCTACTGTCTGTCTGTCTGTCTGTCTGTCTGTCTGTCTATCTATATCTATCTATCTATCTATCTATCTATCTATCTATCTATCTATCCATCTATCTATCTATCTATCTATCTATCTATCTATCTATATCTATCTATCTATCTATCTATCTATCTATCTATCTATCTATCTATCTATCTATCTATCTATCTATCTATCTATCTATCTATCATCTATCTATCTATCTATCTATCTATCTATCTATGTATCTGTCTGTCTGTCTTTCTTTCTGCCTGTCTGTCTGTCTGTCTATCTATCATCTATCTATCTATCTATCTATCTATCTATCTATCTATCTATCTATCTATCTATCTATCTATCTATCTATCTATCTATCTATCTATCTATCTATCATCTATCTACTATCTATCTATCTATCTATCTATCTATCATCTATCTATCTAACTATCTATCTATCTATCATCTATTTATCTATCTATCTATCTATCTATCTATCTATCTATCTATCTATCTATCTATCTATCCACCTATCTATCTATCTATCTATCTATCTATCTATCTATCTATCTATCTATCTATCATCTTTCCATCCATCTATCTATCTATCTATCTATCTATCTATCTATCTATCTATCTATCTATCTATCCACCTATCTATCTATGTATCTATCTATCTATCTATCTATCTATCTATCTATCTATCTATCTATCTATCTATCTATCTATCCACCT